>CAJVPY010001057.1:0-21376 GCA_910591965.1 Dentiscutata erythropus
GAATTTTATAATCACAACGTGGAGAAGAAGAATCACTGAATAAATATAGTCGACAGATTGATCAAAATTTCAACTACCTCAAGCTTCACATCTATCACTTCAAGGGAATTGCTGATTAAATATATTCATATATGATATTATACATATATCTGTAGTCCAAATCCATTTTAACTGATAAAATATTTGTTAATATTTATTCAACAAATAAGTACGGAATCAAAAGACTACAACCCATTAATTTAAGACATATAAAGTATTCACCTAAATTAATTATCCATGCAAACGTATGAGACTGACTAATATATTACATATCATCTGAGATTTCAACCTCTTCAATTCTTTGGGAAGCTAAGTAATCTAAGCGACCTAGTAATATAATTAAGTACACATTTTTAGTATATATGAAAGACCCGTAAATTATATTAACCATAAATATAAAATACCTTTGACTTTTTTTGTATTAATAAGTTTACTAATGTACATAGACTTTATATGTTTTGGATCGGTAATCTATATATATCTATCAGTTTATCCGCATCTAAAAAATTTTTCTTAATCTCACTTGTATTTTCTGTGTTTAATAGATTAATATACCATTCAAAAAGTTTATTATGAACATCCTCAACAGTAGGTCGTTTTTGTGGATCTGAATCCATGCATAGTCTTGCTAATTCAATATAAATATCGGGAGTTCCAGTGGCAAATTTCGGTCGCAAACCATTATAGATAATTTGGAACGCAAGACTATCATCAAACTGACAACCATCACAGGGCCTTTGTCCGGTTGTCATTTCTGTCATAACAATACCCAAACCATAAATATCGGCTGCTGATGTAAATTGCCCTCCTAATAAGATTTCTGGAGCGACATAAGGCATGACACCATAGATAAAACCTTTTGAATTATGTTCATCTCTCCCTCTAGATAGTCCTGGATCTGAAATATATGAATTTATCTTTCCTAGCGGATCTTGATCTATCAAAATATTACCGCTATGCATGTCGTTATGGATAATTCCCTTTTCATGTATTTGTGTTAAACTTTTTGTTATATCCACAAGTATCTTTAATTTTGTCTGCCATTTGAGGGTGTTGAAATTTTCTAATAAAAATTCATGAAGATTTCCTCTGATTGCATACTGATGCACCACCAAATATTCGCCTTCTTCATTTCTTGTTAACCCATACACCTCAAGCTCTGATCCACACTGCATTAGAGCTTTGAACTGATTGATATATAGATTGAAAAAATTTGATATTAACATTGATATAAAATCAAGCATATAATGGATAAATAATTAACTTACTTCTTTCAAAAATTCATTTGAATTTTTTTGAGAACCAGGTGACGATTTAAGAGTTTTAAGTGCAACCACTAATGGATGACGCGATCGCTCATAGTTCTTTTCGTCATCTTCTTTATTCAAGATTGCTCGTTTTCCATCTAACCATTCTGTTAAATATACTTCACTAAACCCTCCTCGACCAATTTCTCGTGGATTTGTTAGCTTATCAAACGGAATCCACTCAATAACCTTCTCGTATTCTGTAGTTTCAAGCTGAAATTCTTTAATGCAATTATCGATATCATCATCTCCACTCGTCCACCCTTGAGTTTCTTTCCAAGGATCGCATGATTGGCACCATACTAAAGATGTGTAATTTTTCTTACAATGCGTACATTTTCCATTAGATTCATTTCTTTCAAAATCAAGTACAATCAAATATTCATTAGTTTCTGTATTTTGTGTTATTCCATATATAGAAGGTTCAATATTCTGCATATAACTTTTAAACTTTTAGAATAATTTAGTCTGAGTTTTAGTATTTTATTTATATATTAAGTTTGAAAAGTAGGTGAATTTTCACTTACTCTTTTTATAAAATCTGAAGTATTGGTTGGAGCACTACCAAATGTCATAAGATTTATCCCGTGGAATTGAATGCGAGACTGTTCGTCATTATCGACCTTTCGTATACCATCTAACCATATTGCATTAAATGATAATTCTGTCCCTTTTCTTATTTTTTGCAGATTAATTAGCTTATTAAATGGGATCCATTCAATAACCTTCTCATATTCTGTAGCTTCAAGCTGAAATTCTTTAATGCAATTATCGATATCTTCATTTCCACTCGTCCACCCTTGAGTAGCTTTCTTAGAATCGCATAATTGACACCACGCTTTGAAAACGGTGTAATGCTTGCACTGTGCACATTTTCCATAAGATTCCTTTCTTCCGTATCCGAATTCATCTGGTATTACTATCATATATTCATCCATGATTTCACAATCTTTAGTTATTCCATATACTACACTATTACTTAGGTTCATATATTTTTTCAACTAATTAAATTGATGGATGATGTATTAATTGTTTGCATTTTCTGTTTTTAAGTTATTGATAAATTGACGATTTTATCTTACTTCTTTTATAAAATTTGAACCACTTGCTTTAGAACCAGGTAATGTTTTGAGGTTAACACTACAGGGTTTAATGCGTGTCCGTTTAGGACCCGAAGAAGTAAATTCGATTTTACGAATGCCATATTCCCAGGTTGCTATATATATTCCATTTTCTCTAATTTTTTGTACGTTAGTTAGTCTATCAAATGGAATCCATTCAATTACCTTCTCGTATTCTGTAGCTTTAAGTTGAAATTCTTTAATGCATTTATCAATGCTCTCATCTCCACTTGTCCACCCTTTAGTTTCTTTTCGAGAGTCACATTTTTTACACCACGTCGGAGAAGTGTAGAAACCTTTACATTTCTCGCATTTTCCATTTCTTTTGTAAAAATTAATGAATTTAATCTTTTAGCTCATAATAAATACCAGTATTGAATAGTGTTTATCCTACCGCCTATTTTGGTATCAAGAGAAAATAGTTTTTTTTTTTTATGAATATCAGGTATTAGGATGTATTCATAATTATACATTCTAAAAAATTTTACTATGGATTTTTTTATGCTCACCCACTGGAAATATAAACAAACCATAAATGACATGATAAGCAATCATGAAGCATTGTTTTTTTTTTAAAAAAAGTTTATCACTTACCGTCTAGTAATTTGAGAAGTATAATTTAGTGATATTACGTAATGATAAACTAGTTTGAATCATTTACATGCCACTCTGGCTATATCGACATTCTCCAAAAACAATGAAATTGTTCGATATATTTAGGCATCAGTTTAACCGGAGTTATATTATTTTAAGTATATTGGATTAAATGTTTCGAGATGTCGTTATATCCATAATCAGTGTGGCGTGTATTATAATAATTTTATGCTTACTCTCTAGAAATTCATCATGTTTTGAAAATCAAATTCTTATTTTTGAAATAATATTTCAATAATATTTCGATAATTTATACTTAAAAGCTGTCAATATAATTATATTTAATTATGATTTACCGTAAAATACAGACTTTAAAAGGAAAATTTTTTATACTCACTCTCTAAATAAAAATATCGTTAATCGTAATTTAAATTTTGCTTGAAGATAAAGTGTTAATACTCACTCCCTAATAATTAAAAAGCCAGTATTAATTATAAATCAAAATTTAAAAATTGGTCAATAATTAGAGCAAGTTTATGTATACATACCGCCTTTGTTTTATTAATTTAAAAAAGATTAAAAATGAAAGTTTAAACTTCGTTTAGATGAGTGTTATATACTTACTTTCTGCAATTCAATAAGAGATAATAAAATTAAAAAGCAAAATATAAATTATAATATAATAAATTAATTACTTAATATACTTACTTTTTATCACTTTATTTAACATGTACAAAAACAGTTATTAATAATAAATTGCAAAAAATAATTTTAACATATTTGTATTAAAATTAATATTATACCATACTTACATTCTTTTGCAATTAAGTTATTATTATTAATTATATAAATATATAAATATATAAATATAAATATATAATTTAATGTATTTAATTAATATAATCTATTATATAAAAAATACGTAGCTCAAATATTACATTTAAATTAATACTATATTTACATTTCACTACAAAATGTATTTATTAGTTTTTGGTTATAAAAAAAAGTTAAATATAATTTGTAGTTATACTTACTTTCTAATAATTTTATAAATTTATTTTAAAAAAGAATTTATTATCTGTAACCCTGTGTAAAACGTTTATACTTACATTCTTATTAAATATTAAGATTTAAAGGTTATATAATGATTAATTAAATATCATTTAAGTATTGATTTTAAATTATTTACTTACACGCTTTTAATTATTTCAATAAATATAATGTAAAGATAATTTAATAATTATATAAGAAATTTAATCTTGTTACTCAACAAATACAAATGTTCAAATATAAAATATGCTTAAAATATAATAGTTTATACTTACCATCTAATAATTAGATAGTTAAAATTTTCAATATTATTATTTGATTTTAAATATTTCTAAATTGATTATATACTTACCTGCTATTTATTTTTAAAAATTCGAAAAATATAAATACAAATTATAAAATATAAATTAAATTGAAAACCATACCTACCAACTAACCAATTATTATACAGTTATTTAATTATAATATAAATAAAAAGTATTAAAAAATGTTTATTTAAAATAATAAATTATTTTTAGTTATCAGCCAATACACGACCAATAATTGATTGTGTTTGTCAAATAACTTAAATAGCTCAGCTATTAGCCACTGAATGCCTATTAACCGTATATTTTATTAAATAAGAATTTATACTTACCAACTAATAATCAAAGTAATTAAAAATATAAAAATACTATATTTGTTTTTAAATAATTCTAAATAGAAATTATTTACTTACCTACTGTAATTTTTATGAAAAAATTAATATAATATTTAATAACAAATTATAGCTTCAAATACAAATTAAATTAAATTTTATACTAACAAACTAACAATTAATATACATTATAAATTATATATTAATAAAAAATCTGTAATGTTATTTTAATAACTAACAATAAAGATTATATTAAATCATAATTTATACTTACAGGCTAATAATTTAAATAATAAAAGAATTTGAAATATTATTATTTGTTTATCTAAATTTTTTAGCCGATTATATACTAACCCCCTGTTAATTTTATAAAAAATTTAATATTATAAAATATAAATTAAGAAATTGATTGTTTTTAATTATAGATTACAGTAACCGCATAACTATCAAAACAGCTTTTTATAAAAATAAAAGTTTAAACTAAGTTTTAAGTTATGTCGGGGCTAGGCATAGCTTATATTAAAATTTGACAGTAAATTTTTTGTTAGAACAAGAAATATGGCAAAATTTTGGGTTATTAAAACTTTTTTTTAAAAAGAAAAGTACTTACTGTTTTGATTTTTCGGTATAGTAATCATTATTACAAATTTATTAACACTAAGTTTTATACTTACAAACTAGCAAATTATCATATAGTTAATATTAAATTTATAAGCTATTTAAATAAAAAATATATATAACTATAAAAAGATAATTTATACTCACAATCTAATAACAATTTTTTATAAAAATATATTTATATTACAGAAAACAATATTAAATATTATACTAAAATAATAGTTTATACTTACACACTAAGAATTTATATAATTAAGTTTAAAAATTATTATTTTGTTTTTTAAATATTTTTTAAATAATTCATATAAATAATAATATAATTAGATAGTTATACTTACATGCTATTAATTTTTTTATAAAATTTAAATATTTATTAATAATAATAATAAATTATAAAGTATGAAATAAATTAGTATACTTACAAACCGCTAATTTATATATTAATATAAATTGGTTTGATAACAAAATTAATATAAATTATTAGTTAAAAAAAACTTTAATTAAAACTTAATTAATTACTTAATTAAGTTAGCTAATTGGTTAACTAAATATAGTAGCTAATTAAATGATTCTAATTATTATGTATATAGTAATAATTATTATGATAAAATAATTTAAAATTATATATAAGATATAGAATTTTTGCTATTATTGCGGGTGGCGATATCATCGGTGATGCTAAATCTCAATAGCGACTAAGTAAATAAAGTCAGGGCACCTAAGTAAATATGTTCAGGACCCTGAAAACCTCATGAGTACAGAAATCAGGACCTTATATCTAATCTACATTATGCTATATAAAACTCCTCCTTTATCCTAAAATCGCACCCTACTCTATACTATATAAAGAGCCATCGGTTGTAAATGTAAGATATTTACATATTAAAAAAAAATTTATTACAAGCTTTTAAAAATTTAAATACGTAAATATAATATTTTACTGTATAATAATTACTACTAATAATAAATACAATAGCCTTTTATTAAAGCTTATTTAAAAAAGCAATTTATACTTACATTATATAATTTGATTAATAAAATTATTATTTAATACTTTAATATATAAATGATCTATGTACTTACATTCTATTAATTGAAATAAGTAATAATTTAATTAATAAATAATAAAATAAAATAATTAATTAATTTAATTAAATTTGTATTTACCCGCTAATAAATTAGTATAATTTAGTTAAAACATTAATATGTCTTAAATTTTAATTACAAATTAATACTTACGCGCTAATGTTTTTGGTGTATTTAGATAACAAAATTTTCAATTAGTATTTTAAAATCAATACTTTAAAGAATATAAATCATACCAAATCACATTAGACTAAAAATTAGATTTAAAATGAAATTTTTGGATCTAAAATTTAGAAATCTAGACATTTTTCGGTCATATCATACTTTAAAAATTAAAATTTTATAATTCTGGATCTCTTATTCTAATGCCGAAAGACTTAAAATTTTTAAAATATCTGACTCGTGAATTTGTATACTTCGTAGATAATCACTTTGTAGACAGATAATCAATTTATAGATAAGCTTATTTTATAGAAAATTATTTTATCGACAGTTCATATTACTAACAATATAATTCTACTTATAATTAGTTTAAGGTTATAACAAAACTTGTAGTTAATGTAAGGAGCCTGATCTGTTGGTTAAGAAACTCCCTATAAAGTGAAATTAGTGAGAATTGATTGTCTGCAAAATAAACTTATCTGTAGATTAATTATCTGTATATTAAGATGTCTAAAAATAATCGTTGATGAAATAACATATATCCGTTTAATCGTATTATGCACTCTTAGAGAATTCTAAAGTAGGATAACTCAGTGTTGGACTATGACAATATCATAATGTCATGTGATATTTTCATATGATATAGAATCATATGAATCATATGCTATATGATATAAATCATGTCATATTATTTATATATGATATTTCATATGATATTGTAATATGACAAATCATATAAGTCATTTCATTTATATGACAACATCGTCCAACACTGGAATAACTAGATTTTGAATTGAGTAAATTATTGATATATTTGTGACATTTAAACAAACTATTATTTAACTACTCAAACCATACTATTGTGATTTAATAAATTAATCTAATTTAGAATATTATACATACCCTCTGTAAATTATTTATAATAAATTTCATTGTAAATATTGTTATTAACAATTAAGCTTATTAATAATTAAAGCAATAAAAATATGTATCACCAGAGGTATATTCCACCCGTTTTAAATAAGATTTATAAAAATTTTTATTGCAATACATAATCTGAAACTAGTATTAAAGAGTAGAGCATTGAAATTTTTTACTTTGTACGCCAAACACAAGTTTTATAAACAGATTCAAAAATAACATATCAGTGAATTTCACCTCCGGTGATTATTAAATCATTCTAAATTATACTTACACGCTAGTAAATTAACAAAAAAATTGATTATTTACACCTATGTAAAAATTTATACATATACGTATCTTGATACTTACTATCTATTGTTTTAATAAAAATAACTATTTCTATAAATAATCTTGTTAATTTAAAAGTAATTAATACTTACAATCTATCAATTTATTAATAATATTTTAGCAGCAGATTAGAAATGCGCTTTATGCTAATAAACATATATTTACAAGCTAGTATTAAATGAAAATAAAATATTAATACGTATACAATAATTTAATATGTATAATAAGGCCATACAAACTTAATAAATCGGTTCTCATAACCCGGCCAGGTCAAAATTTCCAAAACTCTAAAAAAAAATTTCAAGTATACTTACTATCCGGGTGAGTTTTTTAAAAAAAATCTAAAAAAATTTCATATGTTTTTTAATATATTAATTTTATACATACTTGCTAATAATTAATTATATTTAAAAATGTTAATAGTGATAATTAAAAATTATTATTTCATTAAAGTATCATATTTACCCACTACAATTTAGTAAAAGTAATATACATTTAATATTATTTTAACTACTAGTTAAAATAAATAAACATAATTAAACTTACTATCTATTAATTAATAATGGTGTATGTTTAGTTTATATAGTTACTCAGATTTAACAATTCTTACGTATTATGTAAAGAATATTAGATTTACCCACTTGTGATTAAACATAATAAAAGTAATGTAAATATCATTTTAAATAATTATTTAAAGTATAAACATAATTATACTCACAAACTATTATTTGATCAAAGTTATTTGTTTAGTCTATATAGTTTGATGTGCTGGCTTCAGAACAATTCAATTCACATTACTAGAGTCCTTAAGATATTCTCCAGAATATAAATGAATTCAAAAAAAAAAAAAAAACGCATCGAGGAACTTTCTTAAGGACAAACAATGTTTATAGTTTAGTTCTAGGGATTCTTAACAAAAATGTATACTTTCAGCCTTAATATTTTCAAGTAAAATTTGGAATATTCATAAATTCTAGAATAATATAAAAATTAATTGGTCAAATTGATAGATTACAATCAACAACTCGGCCAATTGATTTTATCAATACTCTAAAATTTATATAATTTCTGATATGCCTAAAAGTTGAGCATGCTACCGAAAGTTAAATGTGTCATCAAAAAACCCCCGTTATCAAATGAGTGACGCCAAGGGCAAATGGGAAATTGGTTTAATTAAATAATAAATGATAAACCAATTTCTATTTTTCCTTAGCGTCACTCAAATCATGTATTATAAAATATTTGCTAAATGCATTAATTTGGTATCGAAAAATTCATTTTAATTTACAATCGTGATGAATATTAATTAATCAATACTTCTCATCATATTAACTTGCTTAGTGAAATTATTCAATTCATTGCGGTTTGAAGCAAATTAGAGTTGGCCTCGAAACGAAACTAGTTCCGGGAAGGTTCTAATCCAAAACTAGTTTCGGATTTTTTTAAAAAAAATTGAAACCCCGAAACCCGAAATTCCCGAAACTATTGACCAATTGGGGATGCATGATCAAGTGTAACTTTAAAATCGAAGCGATTAGATTTTTAAAAAATCGCTTCTAACTCTGAATTTTTCCATGACTAAGCTTTAACCTGAATATTGTTTGTTTTGTTTTGATTTTGATTTAATTATAGGGTGGCGATGAGTCGCGATGAATAATTTTAAAAATTTTTTCATATAAAAATATTTTTATAAATTTTTTTTTCATACAAGAATAAAAATTGACGGCTGATATATATACCTCCTGTTTTGTTATTTATACCCCCTTGTAAACTAAACTTTTTTCAAACTTTAAATAAAGATATCTCGATACCCACCAAGCAAAATTTGACAAACTTTTTTATTTGGATTCTATAGGTTTGTAAAATTCGAATAAAAAAACGTTTATTGAATTTGGCTTGGTGGTTGTCGAGATATCTTTGCTCAAAGTTCGAGAAAGTTGTTTTGATAGACATTTTGAGTTTTCTTAAACTTTAAGTGAGGATATCTCGTCAAGAACTAAGTCAAATTTAATAAACTTTTTTTATTTGCATTCTACAGATGTAGAATTTAAATAAAAAAAAGTTAATTGAATTTGACTTGGTATTTGTCGAGATATTTACACTCAAAATTTGAGAAAAATTTTATTGCAGCTTCATTTTGATAGGCGTTTTGAGATTTCTTAAAACCTTTTTTTTGTCTGCATTCTACAGATTCGCAGAATTTAAATAAAAAAATGCTGATCGAATTTAACTTGGTGGATGATGAAATATCATCACTCAAAGGTTTAAAAGGACTTAAAATAGCTACCAAAATGAAGCTGTATCAAAATTTTTCTTAACTTTTAAGCAAAGATATCTCATTATCCGCCAAGTTAAATTTGATCAGCTTTTTTTATTTAAATTCTACGAATCTGTAAAATGCAAATAAAAAAACGTTTATTAAATTTGACTTGGTGGGTGACAAGATATATTCGCTCAAATGTTTAAAAAAATTCAGAACACCTATTAAAATGAAGCTGCACCAAAATTATTCTTAAACTTTGAGCAAAGATATCTCGACAACTACTGAGTCAAATTTGATCAATATTTTTTATTTAAATCCTACATATCTGTAGAATGCAAATAAAAAAAGTTTAATAAATTTGACTTAGTGCTTGATGAGATATCTTTCTTAAAGTTTAAGAAAACTCAAAAATGCCTATCTAAACAAAACCTTTCTCGAACTTTGAGCAAAGATATCTTGACAACCACCAAGCCAAATTCAATAAACTTTTTTTTATTTGAATTTTACAAATTAATAGAATCCAAATAAAAAAAGTTTATTAAATTTTGCTTGGTAGTTATCAAGATATCTTTGTTTAAAGTTTGAAAAAAGTTTAGTTTACAAGGGGGTACGAATAACAAAATCGGGGGTATATATATCAGCCGCCTAAAAATTTTATATAAAAGAATTTTACAGCTGTTCTCATAAATTCTGGGACAACGAAAAATTACTGACGACCGAATTCGATAAGTTTCTGGGCTCGGGAATCAGAAATTCTTTGTTGTCACAGAATTTATGATAACAGCTGTAACTTTTCTAAAAAGTTACTCGACCGGGTAACGAAAAGCAATTTTATTTGTCTGCATGGCCTAATACTGTATGAAAATTGAAGTTCTGCAGTTTCGGGGTTTCGGACGAAGTTTCGGGTTTTGGATGAGGTTTCGGATAAGGTTTCGGAAGCTATAATCCGAAACCCGAAACTTTCTGATTTTGGCACAAAGGGTTTCGGAGCCAACTCTAAAGCAAATGAAAAAAATTGATCGACGTTTAGTAGGAAAACTTTTGACTTACATTACCAATTCAAGTATCTCTATCTCAGGATTATCTAATGAAACAATTGTTCTGAAGCACAGTAAGTATGTTTTAAATCAATAAAATAAATCCAAAATTCACCTAATAAATTAGCAAATATTAATATTTATTAACAAAGATTGAGAAAAAAATATAAATATTGAATTGGCATATAAGTTATTAAAGTACAATATTTGATATAGAAAAATTATAAACGGACTTTTCACCTGATAAGCTGTATTATAGCTATGCTAATAAATTGTCAGGATATGCATATATAATTTAGCAATTTAAAACAATTATAACAATGTGATTAGTAAGTTAATATTAAACAATAATTACATTTTAGGAAATATATATGAGTTTAACTTACCAAACTAGCGCGAATGTTATGATACAACAGGCTCCTCTTAAAGTTCAATTGAAAAGTGTTCAAAAGAAACCCATTTTAAAATACCATTTTAAAAATAAAAACTAGCACTATACTCTCGAGGGGTTTATGCTTGGGAGTGAGTCATAAGAGACTGAGGCATAGGCGCCTGGGGGAGGCATTTTTGAGAAGGGCAAAACACAATTAATTTTTCAGAAATATGAGATTAATTTATAAAATTATATGCAGCTTGTACGCGCACCGAAATAACTAGTGGCTTGTTGTACAATAAAGTACACAGCAGAAATCTAAAAAAATATTCATAAAGCAACAGTTATTATATTCCCTAAATTATCAACTTAGAAATCTAAAAATATATATGTTGTACCCGGGAGTCCCAGATGAGAAATTAGTAATTTTGGCCCGAATTACACTAACTTAAATTAAAAATTTTTTATTATACCCCAATTCTAACCCTAAATTCTTAATTCTGTCAAAAATAATCCACAAGATTTCCAACCAGAATCGCCCGATTCTGAATTGGGACGATTCCAATCCGGGGTACGACATATTTATATATATTATGGCGGTTTGCAAAAAGGTGTGACCCTGTGATTTAGTACTGATGATAGCGGAGATTTTAATTCCCTATCGATCGTAGTTTCGATCAATACCGTCTATATTTTATTCGGAATCTTTAAAATTCTCTAAGAATCGAAAAATCTACTAGAATCGGCCGATTTCTTGTGATTTTACATGACATTATAATATGCAGAGGTCACACCTTTTTGCAAACCGCTATAAATAGTATATAGCTCATTATATTCCTTAAATTATCAACTTAGAAATCTAAAAATAAAAAATAATATATATTTATATATATTAAATAGTATATAGATCATTATATTCCCTAAATTATCTGCGTACGTACTAATAAAATGCGTAATATTATAGGCCCGGAATGTATCGTAATGGGATGTTAAATGTCCACTGGGAACAAGTTTGGACCGGACTTTTTAGTTACTAATTAGAACTGGTCCAAAAACTAATTCAGATAATCACATTTTAATTAGTCATAATTAAATTCGGCATTTCCACTTTATAAACACTTCATAAATTCACCAACTTTAAATTAAATTAGCACTGTAGATGCTTTATTACATTATTGTTTTTTTCCTTTTTTTTTTTTTTAATGTCATATTGAGTTCTAAAAATATATTAAACTGCTATGGTAGAATCAATTTTTGACAGGGGGAACTCATTCCTTAAATAGTTCAGGACCAGACTTTTCAATAAACGAATTGGATAATTAATTAACAATGCTTTTCAAATAGTCATAATTAAATTCGATGTTTTCACTTTAGAAATTTGCTAATTGTTACCAGCGTTAAGATTATTCATTTAGCGGTTTAAATCAAATTAGTAAATGCTTTATTATCTTTTCTTTTTTACGCATACAGAGTTCCAAAATTATTTTATTAAATTGTAGGGTAAACCAGGGTGACTGATCTTCAGCTATTTAAGGCCCAGATTCTTTAGGAACCGGAGGAAATGCATTGAGAACGTAGCGGCAGACCAATAAGAACATCTTATCGCACAAAGCCAGTCTCGGTCAAATGTAGTGTTCATGTGGAGTTATACACCAACAAGCATAACTTCCGCAGGCGGACGATATGCTAGAGTGTCACAACTGACCAATTAATCAGAATTATGTAAGGTATATATTAACGTTATTAAATTTACTATGGTCGGATTTTTATTAGAAATTAAAATCTGTTTATTAATCAATTATAAGGAAATCACAAAATTCCGGCAAAATCAAACAAAATTTGACAGTCAATACTTGTGATTAAGTCGGGTATCAAATGATCATAGATCAACCAATACTATATATTCAGTTTTGGTTAACCTGCGATCGTTGATGTCCGATTTAGTCAAGTATTAAGTATATGATTGTCAAATTTTTGTTTGATTTTGCCGAGCACTACTTTGTAGGAACTATTCCTAAAAAATTAAGGTCGAGATCGGATGAGACATCAGGTCGCAGGAATCTCATGCGAATAAAGTGATGTAATAGAAGGCCACTGACACAATCGGTTAATATCACACGTCATATGAGCCTTTCGATTTCACTTCAAATAGAGAATTAAAACATATTTATTTATAAATCTTTTACTTTACAAGTTAGTCGTTTGTTTCGTCATATTTTTTTTTTTCTCCATTGAACAATGTAAACAACCTTTTCGAATTTGACTTTTCATTATTATCTAAGTAAATATTTTCTCGAAGCAAGCTTTTGCAAACTCTTGTCTTCAATCAGTTAATCAGTTTGTTTTTCAGAAAAAGGATTTTCTAGTGCATATCGTTTAATAGCTTTAGATGATGAGTTGACGATTTCTTTACTCTGCTTTAATCTACTTATAGTCGGATTTATTATATTATCTATTTAGACTTACCCTTTTATACAGAAGAATTGGTTTGCAGCACCTACAGTAATTGCTGCAGTTCTTCGTTTCTAAACTAATGATAGTAATGAATTCAATAATGGTAGCGTTAACTACGGGAGCTTCTTTGGTTCTTTCATTTATTTCGGTTAAAGGTTCAATGAGTGAAAGTATTAAAAACGTTATACAAAATTTCAATAGCGATGACCCAAAATGTGTCTATGTTTTTGCAAGTATGCTATGCAAAAAAAAAAAAAAAGAAAGAAATAATATATGCACGACGAATTTTTAACACTGGTTATAGTTTCTTTCGTTTTAATTTTTACGTATTAACAATCAATATTAAAAGATTCAAAGTATTAAAAAAAATCAAAGAATTACCGAGAAATTTCACAAAATGTTTATTAAATAGTGATGAATAAATTGCTGTTACGTTTTTTCATTAATATACCGTATTGGACGCACGTCTAAAGCGGAGTAGAATCCCGTGATATTTCGCCAACAGGTTATAGAAATTCGACGATCCCGATGACGCAAATACTGAAATATAAAAAATGAAAATGTCGGAAGGCAATTTCACTTATATAAACCCAATTTTAACCCTAACCTAACCATATCCAAACCCTAATTTATTGTACATAAAAATTGTAATAAAATAATTTTAATAAGTATAAATAAGTTAAAATACAATTTTTTAAATAGTACATCTCTATATCTAATAGTTACTAACTAATCACTTCTTATTTGTAAAAGTCTAAAGCGTTTTTCTATATATTTTCTTTTTTAATTATAGTTGATATATTAGTTCCACCGCTTCTACCAATTCTATTCTTTCCATCTATTGCCACCTTTCACCACACGCTTGCGCCATTTAAATTTCCAAAGATGTTAAAGTAGTATTTACATGAAGAGTTTTTTTTAATGTTTTTATTTCCTCACAACTAAAAATATTTTCACAAAGATTTAAAAAAGTAATAGTATTATTTACACAAAGTGCATCCGCTAATACTTTTCCACCTTCAAAACCAATTCTATTTTTACCAAGATTTAAAGAAATTAATGAAATGTTTTTGGAAAGAGCTTTTCCCAATGCTTTTCCTCCTTCAGAACCAAGTTGATTAAAGTAAAGATTTAAAGACGTTAGAGTAGTGTTTTCGTGTAGAGCTTCAGCTAATGTTTTTCCTCCTTCATATCCAATTTCATTATCATTAAGGTCTAAGGAGGTTAAAGTAGTGTTTTTGCGAAGGGCTTCTGCTAATACTTCACCTATTTTAGGTCCAAGCAGATTGCTACAAAGATTTAAAGAAGTTAGAGTAGTATTCTTGCAAAGAGCCTCAGCCAATGCTTTTCCTCCTGCATAATTAAGTTCATTATCACTAAGATTTAAATTAGTCAGAGTAGTATTTTTACAAAGAGCTGCGGCTAACAATTTTACACCTTTAGGTCCAAGGTGATTACTGGAAAGATTTAAAGTTGTTAAGGTAGTGTTCACACAAAGAGCTTCTGCTATAGCTTTTCCACCTTCAAAACCAAGCTGATTATAACCAAGACATATAGAAGTTAAAGCAGTATTTACGCAAAGGGCTTCTGCTATAGCTTTTCCACCTTCATTGTTGAGTTGATTCGAGTAAAGTTTTAAAGAATTTAGGGCGACGTTTTTGCAAAGAGCTTTTGCTAATACTTTACCACCTTCAGAACCGAGGTGATTATAACCAAAATTTAAAAAAGTCAAAGCCGTATTTTCGCAAAAAGCTTCCGCTAAAGCTTTACCCACCTCAAAATCAAGTTGATTATAACAAAGATCTAAAGAAGTTAGTGTGGAATTTTTACAAAGAGCCTTTGCAAACATTTTTCCACCTTCAGAACCAAGTTGATTATAACCAAAATTTAAGGTAGTTAAAGTAGTGTTTTTACAAAGGACATCGGCAAATACTTTTCCTCCTTCAAATCCAATTTCATTATTGCTAAAATCTAAAGACGTTAGGGTAGTGTTTTTACAGAGGGACTCTATAAAGAATTTTCCACCATCTTCAAGACCAAATTGATTAAATTTAAAATTCAAGGTATTTAGATTAGTAATATTGCAAAGAGCATCTGCAACGAGTTTTTCTTCTTCGGAATCAAGTTGATTACATTTAAAATTCAAGGTAATTAAAGAGGTATTTTTACAAAGAGCTCTTGTTAATACTTTTAATCTTTCAAAACCAAGACAATTATCATAAATAATTCCGTCAATGCTTAAACACTTAAGTTTGTTACTTGTTCGTAAAAACATTGAAATTAAAGAGCAGTTAATAGCATTCACAGACTCATCTTCTTTAAGAAATAATGAATCTCGAGGTTTATCCGCTCTATATTCTTCATGATGAAGCCAATTTTCGATTCCTTGTTTCAAATCTCTATCAATAGATGTAATATAACTTGTATATTTAAATAATAAATCCGATTTATTTGGAAGAGTTATATTATATGGAATTAATAATGACTGTTCTTCAGCATTCAATGCTAAAAGACAATTTCTAATAAGTCTTCTATCTTTAAAACAATCAGATGGATTACTCCATAATATTGGTACAATGACCCTACACCATTGTCGATTTACGAGAAGGCAAGAAAATAAGCTTCCACGATAATTTTGTAGGTTGTTAAATATTTCGAAAAGACATTCGTTTGGTAATTGAATCATTGTAATAGAGTTAAAAAAAGTTTAGTATGTACGTATGTACGTACGTGCACGTACAAAAAAAAAGTTCGCCCTTGATATAATATTCATTACAATGCTGTGAAACATTGTGGCATGGTTAGGTAACCTTTCGCGTAGATACTACGCCATGCATGTGATCTATGTGAATGAGAATTGTACTAAATTTGTACAATTATACTGTTTGTCCTCCGATTAGTTTATTGGCCAAGTATATCTATACTGGGAAATAGTTATGTAGTTATACGTCATTGCCAGAACACCACAGCGTGGGACTCAAGTATGTATTAATTGATAGTCAGGTTTCGATCATTAACCAAGATTGAAAATCGTATCTTTGGCTGATAATCGATTTCTAGATCTGATGATCGATTAACCGTTCTTTAAAATAAAATAAAAAAACTTGTTTTTAAAAAAAATTATCTTCAAAATATTTATTGTAAATATTTTATGCTAGATTTTAATTTTTAAATTCTTTAGGTATCTTTACGACTAAGCACAACAGATTTTTCAGTTAGAAAAGGCATTTATAATAAATATTATGGTAATCTCATCACTTTTGATATGACAATTTGTAATTTTATAAATATACATAGTTAATTTAAATTAAAGTTGGTTAATTTTAAATTAATTTATTTTTTATACTGTACAGTTACAGTCAGATTTTAATATAGTAGCCGGCTTAGGGAACAAAATAGGAAAGAGTGACTATGTTAGACTGTCTTCATGTTCGTCCGTTATAGTAATAAAAAAAGACTATATAGAGCTAAAATTTCGCCTTCGATCACGACTAGGGTCACCTGCTGCAACTGACCCCGAAATTCTGTTTCGGTGAAATTCTAGAATTATTCAGCAAATTATGATTTATGAAATCAAAATAGAAATATGCGACCATTTAAAAATATGTTATTAAAAATTCTCATATTCACTATTTTGTGGCTTTGACCAACACACTCTTTAATGTCTACCTTACTGAAATTTTTGGTGCAGGCTTAATTTTAATGTCTGGCCCAAATTAGGCCACATAAACTTAAAATCGTAATTGATTTTCATATACTAGTATTTAGTAAACGGCATATATTTTTAAAGTGATGTGGGCTGATATGGCTTATCAGCCGATGGACAAAGTATTCATGTCAATCATTGACTAATCAAATTTAACGGTTAAAAAAGCTTAGCCTATTACTATTTTGGGCATTAAACAAACTAAATTATCGATATATACAGAAACAGAGTGATATGTAATTATTAAAGTTTATTGTTTGACTTTTGCCCACAAAGTCCTATACCCCATTGGGCTATGCATATGGCGGAGTAATAATGTAAAGTTATGCACTAAATCTTCGCTATGTAACACTATCACAAGGTACATCAGCAGATCTGTGAAAAATTTGGATTGAAAGCAATTACGTATTTTGTTCGCATCCAGTTCATATAAACTGTTTATATATATATAATTAAAATCAGTTAAGGTTGATAATGTTATGTGAATTTTTAAAATTATTTCTACAGAATTAGTGTAAGGAATATTGTTATTAGATTGAAAAGTTTAAAATTTGCAATTCTTAAAATTTATTTAATTTTTGGGGGCAGAAGTAGTAGCGACGAGTACATGTGGAATCCCGTACATTATCCTATGCGAGATGTACCGGATTTTTAGATCCCACACAAGACTTTTAATATGGTACAATTAGTTGGTTCGCATCAGCAGAATTATGATCAAAAGGTCACTGTAATAATGTGTGTGATTATATTCTTAGTGAATTAGTTACGGAATAAAAATGTCGAGATTACGTATAATTCGAGTAGACTAATAATTTTAATATTACCTATCTAGGTCCAAAATAATATACTGTATTATGCTTCATTCGACCATTTATGTAGTAAGCCAAAATTAATAAACTCCAGAATCATTGTTAAATGTAGCATTCATATTTGTTAAGGTCCTAAAACTTGTAGGAACAAGGAGCGAAATATATTTAATATATTGCCAGATAGTAACTAATTTATCATTATTCATACATCAATTATGACATAAGTTTTATCTTAAGCCGTAGCAGTTTCTACTGCATCTCTAGTATTGCTTAATTATATAGACCAAAGATAGTAGTAACTCATCACTTGTATAAAAAAAGTAATGCCAAAGTTGTTGTATTTAAAGTTTATAACTAATGTATTCTTACACGAATTAAATTTTTTAATCAAAAGTGTTATTATAAATTATAAATTATATTATAATAAGACAGTCAGACCTCTCTAAATGCAATGTGACGGGACCATATGTAAAAATTTAGCAAAAGGTGTTGCATTTAGGGAGATAAAAATCTATAGGCGTAATATTAGCTGGGCCAAAGAGAAGACATGCATTTAGGGAGGCTTTTCATAAGACATGCACTTAGAGAGGTTGCATTTAGGGGGTTACTAAATTGTCTGCTTATTTGTATTAGATAAATATTTTCATCTAATATAATAATTATTTGATGCTTCAAAAATATTAAATGCTTGTTTACCTTTTATGACTTTATAGAATGCTAAATAATAACTTAATATTTTTTTATTATATGAGATGTTGCATTAAGTTACATTGTAACTTACATAAATTACGAATTATCTAACAATTTCTACCAGCATTAACGTCAACATGGCCAGCCTCAACGACTAAACAATGGTGTGCGATATCATATGTAGATAAAAACTAAGATACAGACGGATTTTTGCCGATCATTTATCTCATGTAATCAAAAAAATTGCTCTGTAATGATATAGAGCATTTCAAGAGTAATCCAAAAATAGTTATATTTTTATATGCGTAGACGCACTGGTTCAAAAGTAGTAGAAATTTGAAGTTTAATATTTTTCTATTTAATTTCGGAATTTTTCAGGCTCTAAAAATACGCACATCAACTTTAGTATATTGCACACTCATATAAACGAGTATTACGTAGCTTTTTTTACTAAAAAATATTACGTAATAAATAGCACTCACCACAAAAGTGTTATTAAGCTATAATCTAAATTTAGGCCAAATTTCATAACTTCATCTTTGGAGTTATTTTTTGGCTTATATAACTTACCAATAATTTATGTAGTTAGATTTTCATTTAGTGAATTACATGTAACTTACATAACACTAGGTAAAAATCACTAGTTTGGTAGTGAAATTGTTAAGACTAGGGTGATTGAGATTGTCAGAAGATTCATATAATCATATTGGAAACAATATGATAAATTGACAATTACAATTTAGTTTATAGTTAGAACAAAATACATATTTTTATTTAATACTTCACTATGATCAGTTTATAAAATAAATCAATTATTTTATGGTATTTTTAAATGATAAAATAATTGAACTATTTCATAAATCTGAGATAGTAAAGCATAAAATAAAACCGTTATTGCATACTTCGTATGCAATAACTATATAATATTTTTTGTTATCTAAAAATTTTGCTCTTGATTCAAAATATTTTTATTATATATTTTAATATATTAAAAAAGATACTTGAAACAATAATCTGTATAGCCAAAAAAATAAATCAGAGCTAAAAACATTTATTAAAATAGTGGCTATCTACTGTGTTTATATTTATTGTTTAAAGTATCTTTTTAAATATTTCAATTTATTACTACAGTTGAACCTCCCGTTAAATCTGATAACCTGTCAAATCTGATAAAATTTTCATCTACCATGTAATGATTTCAAATCCGACAACCTCTCAATACTGATACAAAACCTGCCCACCATGCATACTGATTTTTGGAAGGTTCAAATGTATAGCAATTATTATAAATAGCAAATATAAATTTTAGATTTTATTGTTGTTTTTATATTTTTAAAAACTTATAGTAAAAACTATTAAATTTATATAAATTTTCTTAAGCGAAATTTAATAAATTATTAAAATTATGCCAACTCTAAGAAACTTTAACTAAGTTGAAAAAATAAATATTAATAGCTAGATTATAATATTTTATGATAAATCATTAAATATTCTATATATCTGATATATATAGTGTGGTCAAATTTAAAATTTTATTATAAAATGGCCAAATTACTAAATTATTTCAACATTCTACTACATTATTAAAAATAATTTTTTTTAAAAAACTAAACCACCAAGTTGTTTAGCTTGAATGGTTTTATTATTCTATGAAGAGATTGTTAATTGTGAACAAGGACTAGTATTTTGAAGTCAATCAAATTTGTTTGTCTGACAGTTGAATTTATAAGATGAACATAGCAGTAATAGTATAGATATCGGGGTTTCAGAATTAATTATTTCAAAAATAAATGGAGCCTAAAAGGTCCTATTTTCTGTTTTGTAGCGTATTCGGTGATAAAAATTAACTTCTTTTGATAAATATCTAACGGTATGCGATTATGTAAATATACTTTTGAAAAAATCGGATTTATAGATCATTCATTTGAACTAAATAACTAAATACATTTGAAATCGGACATCAAATCATTAATTCTGAAACCCACATTATTTCCAATTAGTGAACGAGTGCAATTACTTGATGTAACAAGTAAATTAAAATTGAACCGAAATTATCAATTGGGTTGGTACACAGCAAAACCATGCTTTGAAAGTTTTTAACTAAAATTGAGATTTTTATTGAGTTATATTCCCAAGTGCGTGATTTATTCATGGTAAAATTTTTATTGCACATTAACAT
>CAJVPY010001058.1:0-21375 GCA_910591965.1 Dentiscutata erythropus
TATCTAAATCGCCAAATACGCCGCAGCAAGACCAGCAAAGCTTTGAGACTCGGACCAAGTCTTTCCGCACCTCTTTCTGCCTTGCCAAATCGAAGTCTTGAGGGTCTTCGGATTGTAAATTAGAGATTGTAGTGTTTAGATTTAGTAGATTTTAGCTTTCAACGTTCAAGCTACACTTTTTCAACGTACGTACGTACGGTGCAAGAAATCTAAAAACCACAGTTATACCTTATAAAGATAAAATACAAACATTGAACTCCTAAATCATTAACATAATAAAGTATGTATGTAAATAAATACTTTTATTGAAGTCATTAATTTAGAAATATGAATTTTAATGTGCTACTTTGAAATCATTAATATAAATAAAGTGTGTATGTACGTACGTACGAAAATGAGTGTCATCAAAGAGAATTTTAATGTGTTACAACCTATAATCAAGTTACACATTATTGAATGTGACAATTTAAAATCACTTATTTTAGCATCACTCCCATAACAATCATGTGGGCTAGGTGATGCAAAAAGGGGTAAATCGACAAAATTTACAAACAAGTTTTTTTTGCACAAATCAATTTAGAATCATTTTTCACTTAAAAACAAAGCAGTTATATATTAATAAAATTTTGTACTATAGCTCTTCAAAGTTTGTATTTTCTTGATTTATTATAAAATTTATAACATAAAAATTGATTTTCCGAAGATCTTTTGTTTTGTTGATTTACCCTTTTTTGCAGCACCCATATATACAAAGCTCATTTCATTTTTGAAATCAAAGTTTCGTTTTTTCGTTTTTTTCTATCCTTTCAAACATATTTTTTTGCATGTTTTTTTACTTTTATTTGGAAATTTGAACATTAAGAAAATGAAAATTAGTCAAAATAAAAATGATTTCAAACATAATCCTGGTACCATAGATCAAGTATTTGCACCCGAATATTTTCATATTATTTTTAGATACCTCCTAAACAACAAAGATTTACATTCCTGCCTTTTGGTCAATAAATATTGGGCTTCTTGTGCCGTACCAATTTTATGGGAATCTCCTTTCAAAATAAATGATAAATTTATTCCGTCTCCCAAATTAATTCGTACTTATCTCACATTTATAGTGGTTGAGAATTTTCACAATTGTTCAACGGTTAAAAGGCCGCTTTACGATTATCCATCGTTTCTAAAAGAACTTCCATTTGATCGATTTCTTAATGCTGCCATTGCGAATGGCTACCCTGAGGCAAAAAATCATTGAATTAATTAAAATGGTTTCAACTTATGCAGTAAAGTTTCGCCGATTTGATCTTTATGACCATCAATCTTCAAAATTTCATGATAAAATGGCTTCTACGATTCTTCCTCAACTTTTTGAATACTCTCTAATGTTTAGAAACCTGTCACGCCTTAATTGTTCATACCATTGGCCTGCTAAAAAAGATCTAATCTTTAATGTAATAGCAGATATCTGTCATAATATTGAAAATCTTAAAGCTACTGTTTGGCATGAGGATGAAGGAATTGCATTAGCAAAACTTGTGTGTGCTCAAAAATGCTTAAAAAAGTTCTCAATATTAAATAGCAATAGTTTCGCATCATTTCCTGTTCAATCTCTCGAAAGTCAAATACAATCACTTAATAGTTTAACGTTCAAAGACATGCATTCCAACAGCAGATTGGTTAAAGTGTCAAAATTTAATTATACTACGTTTCAATTAAATGATAAAGCCATCTTTTCACTTACTCAACGTATCAAGATTACTAAGTTAAAGTTTAAACACTGTGAAGGACTTAGCTCCTCAATATCCCTTCCCATTACTTCTATGTATTCAAACTTAACGTCTCTGGAATACTCTTATGGAGGTTATAACATTTATGATAATGCGACTCCTATTAATCTATTATCTGATCTTGTCAAAACGAATAGTAAAACTCTTGAAAGAATTATCTTTGATTGGCATTCCAATAATTTTCTTGAATGTACTCAACTGATCAGAAATATTGCGGAATGTACAGTTAACCTTAAACATTTAAAAATCCCACTTTATACATTAGAACAACTTGCTTTAATTCTTCAAACTACAAACCAGTTAAAAAAACTTGAAATATATATGGAAAAAAAAATTAATCCACACTATGCACTTTTTCTTTTTATTAATATACCATTCAATAACCTTAAAAATTCTACAATCCAATTATCTTTTGATGGTTATGGGAGTATTCGGCCAAAGGTGAATCAATTAAAACAAATCTTTGAAGAAATTTTTTATAAAAACCAAATTACCAATTTTGTTTTAAATCAACACAAATGGCCAAACCTTTCAAAATATAAGAAAGAGGAATTATCAAAAATTTTTCCAATGCTTAAAGTCAATATATCAAAAAGACAAACTTGTTATTATCAAGAATCGGATATTTGGTTAAATGGATATGATGAATTACTTGTATTTTTTGATAATATATTAGAAAATAATCCAAATAATAAATGGGCTTTAATACAACGTGGAGCAATTTATTTTAATATGAAAAATTATCTAAAATCACTTGAAGATTTAAATAAATCTTTAGAAATTGATCCAAATATCTCTAGTGCATTAAGATTACGTGGAGAAATTTTTTACATAATGAAAAGTTATGAAGATTCATTACCAGATTTAAATAAATCATTAGAAATTGAACCAAATAATGTATGGACATTAAGGCTTCGTGGAATTACTTATTATAATATGAAAATGTATAAATGCGCGCTTGAAGATTTAAGTAGGACATTAGAAATTAAGCCGACCGACGTGTGTGCATTAAATCAACGTGGAGAAATATATTATTTTATGGGGAGATATGAAGAATCATTAACAGATTTAAATGAATCACTAAAAATTGAACCAAATAATGTATATGCCTGTGGTAAACCGAATAATATAATTGCATTGGGACAACGTGGAGAAATCTATTATATACTAGGAATGTATAATAAATCGCTTATAGATTTAAATACCTTGCTTCAAATAGAACCCAATAATCTATCCGCTTTAAAAATTCGTGGAGTAGTTTATTTAATGGTGAATGAATATAAAAAATCACTTGTAGATTTGAATAAATTTCTTGACACAGAACAAAATGATGCATTTGCATTAAAAAACCGTGGAGCAACCTACCATATGCTAGAAAAGTACAATGAATCGCTTGCAGATTTAAATAAATCTCTCGAAATAAAACCAAATGATGCATTTGCATTAAAGTATCGAGGTGCTACTTATTTTATGAAAAATGAATATAAAAAATCACTTGCAGATTTAAATAAATTTCTCGAAATAGAACCAAATGATGCATTTGCATTAAAATATCGAGGTGCTACTTATTTTATGAAGAATGAATATGAAACGTCACTTGCAGATTTAAATAAATTTCTAGAACTTAAACCAAATGATGTAATGGCACTTAATTATCGTGGAAAATGTTTTCTTATGATAGAAAGATATAAGGAATCACTTGAAGATTTTAACAAGTCACTAGAAATCGAACTAAATAATCCAGATTCACTAAGGCATCGTGGAATAGTTTATTATCATATTAAAGAATATAATCAATCACTTTCAGATTTAAGCGAATCACTAAAAATTGAGCAAGATAATGTGCTTGCATTAAGTAAACGTGGTGAGATTTATTATATATTGAAGAGGTATAGTGAATCACTTGCAGACTTAAATAAATTACTTAAAATAAAGCCAAATGATCTATCCGCATTGAAAATTCGTGGTTCAATTCTATCCTCATTAGAAATTCGTGGTTCAATTCTATCCGAATTTAAAACTCGTGGTTCAATTTATTTTACAAAGAATGAATACAAAAAATCAATTGAATATTTAAGCAGATTTCTCGATATAGAACCAAATGATATATTTTCATTAAAATATCGTATTAAATCGTATTTTATGATAGGAGAGTACAATAAATCAATTTCAGACTTAAATAAAATTCTCGATATAGAACCAAATGATGCATTTGCTTTATTGTACCGCGGTATGATATACCGCATGGAGAACGAATATGAGAAAGCAATTGAAGACTTGAGTGGGTCACTAAAAATCGCGCCAGATAGTTTTCTCGCGTTACAACAACGTGGAATGACTTATTGCACCATTGGAAGATATAAAGAATCGTTAACGGATTTAAATAAGTATTTAGAAATTATAACAAATGATACAATGGCATTAATAATTCGTGGAGTAATTTACTTCAGAATAGAAGAATATAAAAATGCACTTCGAGATTTTAATAATTATTTAGAACTTAAGCCAAATGATGCAACAGCACTAAAAAATCGTGGGACAACATATATGAAGATGAAAAAATATAAGCAATCACTTGTAGATTTAAATAAATCTCTAAAGCTTGTACCAGATGATGTAATTGCACTAAATAATCGTGGGATACATTACCTCTCAAAAAATAAATATGAAAAGTCACTTAAAGATTTCTGCAAATCATTAGAAATTGAACCAAATAATGCACAGACGTTAATATTACGCGGGTTGGTTTATTATAATATGAAGGAATATAATAAATCACTTGTAGATTTAGATAAGGCATTTAAAATCGAACCGAACCACCCAGATATATTAAATCTACGAAAAGAAATCTGTCATAATATGAGAAAAAAAACATTTTTTTATAACAATTTTTTTTTAAAACGGACAACTATTTTAACTCCTCATAGTTTACTCTCGTTACGTATATAAATTTTGTGAATATGCAACATTTACGGAAAAAACATAGAATATAGACTTTTTTTTTTAGGTAACAAATATTCTTTGTACTCATATGAAATGAGAAGTACTGTGTAGTTGCTAATATTACGAACTTAGATCATATATTGATCAAGCCGATTTAATCCGTCAGAGAATGGCTGTCAGCAATTACCAGATACCAACACTACGTTTTGGCACCTTCATAGTTAGAGATGGGAAAAATTATTGCATACTCTTACTTAATATTAAGATTTTTTGTTATAAGTAATTACTTACGATAATTATATCTTTTAGCAACAAAATTTAGCTTTTTTATTCAATCAGTGCAGCTTTAAATGCATTTCAAAATATAACACATCTATGTATTTAAAAAGACTAACTAGTGTTCGAGTTTCGAATAAGTGAAAATAAAACCGAAGTTATATTTCGCAAAATAAATTTCATCATTCTGAACGCAATAGTTTCATAAGTACTTAAAACTTGATTGAAATTTTAACCAAAACCAGAAACTAATTATTTTATTATTTTCAATATCTAAGTATATTATGATGTCCTAAATGGTTTTTCGGCATGCCTAAAATATTTCGACAATTTTTTATTGAATTATTATTCCTTACGCCAGTGGTTAGAAATAACCACCCTATTAAAATTTAGGCTTAGGGCGCGACTTTAAGATAAATAGAGGTTTTTATATAAAATACTTGGTTTTTTTATATGTGGACTAAATTGACAATTTTTTCAAAAGATATTTTTTCACATAAATCAATTTAGAATAAGGTTAGGATCATTTTTTACTTAAGACACAAAAGTAGTTGTATTAATAAAATTTTGCAGTATTGCTCTTTAAAGTTTGTATTTTCTTATGATTTATTATAAGATTTATAACATAAAAATTGATTTTCCGATGATCTTTTGTTTTGTGCACCAAGCCCACATATATACAGGGTACACAAATTACCAGACTCGGTTAGTAAACTCATGATGTGAAACGTCCAGAAGTCGGAGTCGTAATTTGTACTGCAAGACCGGAATGTATGACATGTTACGTTAATTGATCAACATCAGCCTATTAAACAGATTTTAAATGTTATAGATTGGGAGGAGATTTAGGCAGTACCTATATCAAAATTATGAGTAGAATCTTTTTTTTTAGAACACCAAGAGCAGTAAAATTTTGAAATAAAAAAATTTTTTTTCTTAATTTTGTCGATCAACCTGTCACGCATGCTGTGGTGTCACATATTTCACATGGCACAAGTCTGCTTGGGATCGAGTATTAATTAAGACTCCGCCTTCTGGAGTTGCAATACAAGAAATTATATATTTCTTACTTTTTAAACTTAACGTTAATATTTAAGACCCTAGCGGAGTAAGAATGGAACACCGACCAGTCTTAGTGAACGCACCTAGTATATATCATATTTAAAATAAAAAATTATTTATTTTAATTTATTAATCAAGCTACAAATTTCAATTATGATAATTATTAAGAGATCTTAATTTATTTCATATCAGTTAATGTATTCTTAACACGAAATTAAATGTTTAAATTACATTACCAACCCTTGCTTCAATTTATGTGTGTCTTGGTCTTCAAAGAATTGAATGCCCAAGGAATGATAAATATGTTTATTAATAATTGTAAAAAAAAAGAAAAAAAAAAGAAATTTTGTTTCTCGGTTAAATTCGAAATAAACATGTTTTTCACGTTCATGTTTCATTATAAGATCTTTAAAATCATGTTCATTTTGATCATTATCTTTTTGCACTAGATTTAAGGGTTTCAACTTCCTACTCAGCGCTTTATTAAAAAGAATCGATGTTATTAGGTCAAAAATATAATGATTAAATAGTATTATGTCAACTTAATGCGCGATTTGATGGCTAAATAATATCATAAATTTTCATGCTTGATTGATATATCTCTCAATTCATTTCTTGTTTGTTCGCTTTTTTGTTCATAGCTTTTTGAATTTCTTGAATCGTTTCTATATTATCACTTGTTTCAAACTTCTTTTTTGAGACTGACAATTTCAGATAATATTCTTGGAGATAGATAATTGCTGTTTATCCATTGTCAAGCATAGTTATCGGATAATATAAAAGAAACTGTAGAACGCGTGAAATTCGCACGAGTATAATAAGCAAATTGTGTTACCGTAAATTGATTTGATTTTTTCAATACGTGTTTAATTTATAAATCAACCTAAGACATTTACTGAATTCATCCGGTTAAAAGTAAAATAACGACAGGATTTCCGAGAAATTAGTGAATCGTATAGTCGCGATAATATGGAAAAAATAAATGTAACAATCCTTGCTGATCGGTAGGTGTAAAGCAATACTCAAATGATTCATCTACAAATAAATATAAATATTCTTACGTATCATAAAATCAATGAAAAAAAAGTCTTCAAAAACAGCATTTAAAGACTGAACTGGAAAAGTTATGTCGTCGATGTGGTTTATTTTTCTCATCACAAAATAAAAATGGAATTGCAAAACTATTATCACAACATTTAATAACAATTAATCAAAAAGCACAATTGGATAAGTTAACATCAATTATATCTATTGATATCGGAGTTAAGAATTTTGCGTACGTTCATTTAACTTCGAATTATCAAATAATAGATTGGAAAAAATTATCGTTTAATTTGGATTCTTTTAGTCCCAAAAGTTTTTTCGAAAAGTTGCAACCTATAGTTCATAAAACCTTTTTGTCGAAGGAAAATATCGATGCATTTATCATTGAACGTCAATCTTTTTATAAAAGAATCTCTATGGACGTTCAAAGTGTTATTACTATAGAATTAATGCTATATGCGCTTTTAAGTGATAGAGTTAAAGATCCGTTACAAGTACAGAGTATTCATCCTTTAAGTGTTTCGAATTATTTGAACACGATGTTAAAGGCTGAGGAACAAAATCAACATTTTCATTCAGATCGTATGACAAGGTGGTTTCAAGAACAAGGTAAAAAAACGGAAATACGAAAATATCTAGGCACAAAAAAACTATCAACGACATTGGCTCGAAATTGGATAAATGATCATCTACATCTTTGCTCTAATGAATTGGTTAAATATTTTCTTGAATCTAAAAAGAAAGATGATCTCGCAGATTGTCTTCTTCAAGGATTTGTGTATTTAGAATCACGTAAATTTTCAATAATGGAAGCACGTAAATGGCTTCATGATCAATGATTAATCAATTTCATAGAATATGTGAACGTGATCAAAATAAATATCTTTTATTAATATACGTCGATATCGCAATCTTAAATAAAAATTTTAATAAAGGTAATAATCAAATTATTGAATTTTAAAACTAATCTTTTTAATTTTTTGCACATACACGAATAATTTTTATCTTATACTATCCTCCCACGTTATCATCTACATTTTCTATTAATCCCATCCTTTCATGCTTCATTCTCTCCGCATTACGACGTTTCAGTTCAAACACATCTGCTATTGCTTCTTTAAAGCATTGAAAATTATAATCTATTAATCCATGCTTTTCAAAATTATCGGATCGAAGGAGGCAGACCAGTGCGAGAAATCTGATTTGGATAAATGTGTACATAAAAAAAGTGTATTGACGATCAAGATAATAAAATTTGAAAAATCATAAATTGTTGTCGGTCTTTAGTTGAGGAATTTAAGTGCTATCTTACCTGTTGACACCTCTGAGACATAATATCATCCCATTATTCAGTTTAATCAATGATGATGCATCATTTGCGGTTTCAGTGGTTGTACCATAGTTGCCCGAATGTCCATTGGTATCAGTTTGTGATTGATCAAAATCATCGTTGGTAAAGCGGTATGAATTTGTTCGACTGTATAAATGATTGATTATCATTAGTGCCAATAACTGGAAGATACACGTTTACCACATTTATGCAGTTTTTTTTTGGTTTGAAAATAAAAAAACATACCCATAAATTTCAGATATGTCAACGATTACATCAATCATGTCACTACAAATTTCATAAGATTGCATATCTACGGGTGAGCTATCAGTTGCTATATAAATTTTGGAATTGACATCAAACAGAAAAGCCTTTTCTATGCCAGAATTCTATACAAGTGAATAATAAAAATCCCATGTTAATTAATTTTAATTAGAAAATACAAGATAAATGTTGAATTTTTATATAGTTATTAAGTGAATTATTTACCGCGCACAAGATATTCAACAAATTTTCTAATGTTGGCAATTGAGGTATAAGTTTTTGAATTACTTTGCTAAATGCTTCAAAAATTGAATGGTCGTAAATACTAGTTAAGTAAAAGTTTAGGTGAACATGCTCCAAGTCATAATCTGCTAATTCATCTGTAATTCGTTGTTGAATATCACGTTGCGTATCAATTTTGTACTCATCAGATAATGCGTCTACTTTGTGTATAAATACTTCGAAAGAAAGGTCAGGGTTGACTTTATATGCACGCGTTACAGTATGATGAAGGCGATTTAAAGCCTCAATGTAATCGTCCTAATTTTCCATAAAAATTCACTTTTGTCACGAATTAGGTAACTGTGCTTAATTAATGATTTTTTAACGGGTCATTTGAAACTTACTTGTGCGTCGATAACAAAAATTAATGCTCCATATTCTCCAAATATCATATTTGAATCATAAGCCGAGTCAAAATAATTAATTTGTCCTGGAAAGTCCCAAACTTGAAAATCAATGAATGACCTATTAAATTAAATTATATTAAAATATTTAATTATCTATTAATAGTTAAAAAAAAAATAAATATAGGTATTGTAACATATAAATTAAGCATTTATCAAAATTTACGTGATATCCTCTTTGACTATCTTATTAGTACTTTCAAGAAATAATGTTTCATTTGCTGGCATTTTATGAAACACAACTTTTTGGATGCTGGATTTCCCACTTCTGAATTAAAACGAAACAAAACTAGTTTATTACTCTGTTTACACTTTTCAACAGATTAACGAAAATAAATGATCTATCTTACCCACCTCCTCTGGCCCATAATTAATAATCGTGGCCGATGATCTTGAATGGGATCTTCAGGTAGTTCCTCTCCATTCCTGTCGAGATGAAATTTATTAATTTGATTAAAGAATATTAAATTATTTTTAAAAATATTCAAACGTACCCTATATCTTGAGGATTAGTGTGAAGACTGTATTCTTCTTCAAAGTTCTGCGGATTAAATAAAAAAGGTCATACTCCGTGATTAACTTTGCCAGGTAATATGGACACTGTCTCATACTTACTGACATCCCAAAAGATTAATTTATTTGAATGAATGATTACAAAAACGTATGTGAAGTTTATAATTCGACGATGGTATAAAGAGATTAAACAGAGAATTTTTATCATAGCTGATTATTTTGAGGGACAGATATCTGATTAATCAATTTATCAATTAATGATTATCACATATATCCATATATATAAATATGTATATATACAATGTTGGTGGAATTAGACCTTACATAATAGTTTAAGATTGGTCTAACGTTCCTGTACCGATAAAGTAATATATATTATAAATATTATTCTGAAAATCCAGTTCGCTGGCACACAATTATGTCATTCGACTTTCAATAATTGTATAATAAGTCAAAGTCATTGTAAAATATGTCACGCAATTTATATATATAGTTATAATATACAAAACTAGTATTAGTTCAAATTCATTTTTTTTTCTTGATTTTTATTATGATACATCAAACTTTGTATGAGTGATTTTTTTTTTTTTCTTTGCTTGTGACTATTAATCTTATTAATCTTGACAAGTGTAATTTAAACTTTAAGCTGTGATGCGTCAAGTCCTAATGCATTCAAGAATAAGTTTACATTGGCAATTTTATGAGATGCTTTGTCTGCTGATAGCCTTGAGGCTTGTATCACAGTTTCAAGTACTCTTTCCCTTTTTAGTCAGAAAAAAAAAAAGTATTATGAACAATAAAATGTAATATTTAAACATCCAGTATTAAATAAACATACCTCACTTCAGTAACCAGCACGTGTTGTTGTTCCGTGGATGCACCAACAGCCATTGCAGCGAGAAACTGCCACACATACATATCATCGATTCCAATCATGAACGGTGGGTACAATGATAAGAAATGATTTTGTAGAAGACTGAATAATCGATTATATAAATCTTGCCTAAAACAAAAAAGTAACCAATAATAATCAAACTTAAATCAACCTTTGAGATTTTATAGATTTTATAAAATTTAGATGAACTTTTAATTTTAACCCACCATTGTATCATCTCCAGTTCTTCTGGTGGTGGTAATCCTTGCATGGCACCGCCTCCTTGTTTTAAAATTTCAGCACGACTCAAAAACATTGTTAAAAACGCTAAGCCAACCTATTATATAATCAGATAAAAAAAAAAAAAACTATTAATTTTACGATAAAAAAGTGTAAATCCGTAAATTTAAAGATTTATTACTAATTGTTAACAAATTATCACACCTTGCTTCTTGCCACCCATACAATATTATTCCTTTCGATAAATAATCCAAACAGTCCAATCACAATTCTTAATGGGGATTCTGCAACAAATTGTAGCAAAGGTGGAACAACAGTGTTCATAAACAGTTCAACTTCTTCCAACATTGCTGGACTAACATTTCCTTGAGGTCCCCAAATTGCACCTTTGCATACATCTAGTGTTTCAAAATTGGATACTAATACTGTGATTAAATTAAATATTTGTTCGGGAAGACAATGGCGTATGACCCGTGGAATGACTTTTTTTCCTTTTGCTACAGACAGTATGCTAATAAAAGGATGTGGATAGCTTTCAACACATTTATTTTGAATACATAAATTAGTTTAATTATTAATGAAAATTTTGTTTATCAAACTTATAAATGCATGAAAGCTGAATAGACTAAATTACCAGCCACTCATTTCTGTTACTCTTAGTTCTTCCCACATCGTTTTTGCGAGTTCAACATACTCTTCATTCCTGAACGAATGATTATTAGAAAAGGTTTGCTATCACAACGGTCTCACTTAACTTTCGCTCGTCAACAATCGAACTACGCACCATCTTTCAACGGCCACTCTTTCGTGATCAGCATATGGTCTTGGCAGTGGTGGCTGATTTCGTCTCAATTCTTCTAATGCCAATACAGCAGTATATACGTTTTCGATAGACTTTAAAATCTTTCGATGATCTATAACACCATGCGATGAAATTGACGGAATTTTTTGATGCTGACTATGAACACTACCACTACCATTGCTAGGACCCACGTGATGAATGTCATTGCTCTTTGATGAAACTTGCAATAATTGTCTAGGATTACGTACAGAATTAAGAGCAATTTTACCTAGAGCACCCTCCAGTGATACTATTTATGTACGTAAAAAAAATTTTAATATTACTTTATACAAAAGGTTTGATACAAATATATGAATGTATTATTTACGTTGTGTTAGCTTTGGTTTTCTTCTTGCATCATTAACAATCCTTAACACTTGTTGTTGCATCTTCAATAGCCCACTTTCGGATCCTCTGCTTCGATGACGCCCTCGTTCGTGTCCCATGAAACCAGATCCTCCGAGTTGAGGTGAAAAAGTGGATATTGAAGGTTGTGGCTGGCGAGATCGTATAGCAGTATATACTTGATAATAAAAGTCATCTGCATAAGGATCGTCCGTTACAAGTTGTGATATTTGAATGCGATTAATGAAATCCTTGTCACTTTGTGTCATTAGACCATTATATCGAGACTGTAAGCAATAAAAACGTCTTTCCGTTGATTAAAGATATATTTATTAAAAAATCAATAAAAATTATTAAATAATTAATCTATTACCATTTCAACCAACTTTCGTTGCTTATCTCTTCGTTTTTTTTCCTTATGAAATAACAGAGCCTCTTGTTCTCGGTAAGCTGCTTCTTGTTCTAAAAAGGCCAAATTTTCTTGATCTCTAAAAGTAGCTTCGTTGGTAGAATACATTAAATGTTGTGGTGGTGGCGGCCGACCATTAACGCTCATCAAGGCGGCTTCAACCTCTGCCAAGCTCAACATTCTCTTTTCGGGTACCCCAGCCTGTCTGTGCAATTGCGCTTCAATTTCCTCGAGCGACATTGGCGAACGTACAGAAGTATGTAAAGGAGGACCAAATCCTAGTGGTGGTGGTGACGTTTGAGGGGGTGTATAATGATGGGAATTTTCGAAGGAAGTAGGAATAATACCGCCTTCTTCGTATTATAAAACAAATGTAAAAAATATTCAAAATAGATGACGTTGATAATGAAATGTATCAATAGGATGAATCATATGTGTTGATTTATAAATCATATTTCCGTTTAGTACACACCTGTACGACTTGATGGCGCATGAAATGACCCCCATATAGAAGGACTTATTGGGGACTGAAATTTAGCATCAATAAAAGATCATTAGGTTAAGAAAACAACCGTTATAAATAAATATGGATTTAAATATATTATATAAACTTATTTTAATAAAATACCTCGGATAATGATGGAGCACCTACTATCTCGTTTGAATGATTGTTTTTGCCATTAAAAATGACATCTGAATCATTTCCCCATAAAGCCGCGTACGATGGTCTTCGTTTGGATTGTTCTGTATAGATAATTTGTATTATCTTGAATTGAATTCATATTATGAATTATAATCATGATACATCAATCGGATAATAATTTACCCTCGCCCTTGTCTGACGTGGTGCTTTCCCGTCGGCCAACATAAATTTCCTCCTCTTTTTTTATCGTGTCTACAATTTTTGCCGTACTTTCCGTAAAATCAAAATCCTGTCCTAAAATTTTATAATTGCGAAGTTGTGAAGTATTTATATTAGAAAATGAACGCGAAAAATTGACACCAAACAGATCATAGTTTCAAGCAAATAGACAATAAGTTTAGAAGTTTCAGTTCGAAAATAATCGCGAACAAAGGTTCACTTATGATCTATTAAAGTTATAGCTTAATCAAGACCGAAATAATAAGAATAGCATACCGATGTCCCCGACATCTCCAAATGTTTCGGCATTTAAATCGTCAGCTTCTTCTTCTAACTGATCTAAGTCAATGTTTTGTTCATAATCATAAACCCCATAATCCTCCCCTGATTCCAGAGAAAAATCCTTTATTTTTCTTTCTACTTCTTCTTCTTCGGTTTCGTCCTGTTGCTCACCAGTTCGACTTAGTCCAGTCGACTGGTCAGAATTTAAAGGTGGTAATGTAGTGTCGAAACCAAAGAAAGAGTCCGACATGTCTATCCCTTTATCTTCTTTCACCCTTCACGAAAGCAAATCCAAAAATTATGATAAAGATAAATGTTTGCTTTTGAATTATTTATTATATATAGAAGTTGAACTACCATTTATAAAATAAATAAAGCCAAAGAAATTTTTTTTTTTAATCCGATAGAATTTACTCCCTCCAAGTAAAACACGTGCGCAAAAAAGGCTTCGTGTCACTATACGATTTTGTAATAACTAATTCTACGTACGTATGTTAGCGGTTAGCGTTAACAGTTAGGTGGTAAATCAACTACTAATATAAATGTACAGGCGTATAGAATTATCTATCATTTTTGTGTTGAATGGCCCATCTTGAAAAAGCCTTTTATGTACAATTTCCTAAGGATTTTCGTTGTTATTGCTATTGTTAACTACAGTAGTTAGTTAGCAAAGTCTTCCAGCATACATCACGTGAATTATACCACTTATCGTAATTGTTCATTATACCATTTTACCAGAATTACCAGTAAATAAATGCAGGCCGATTCTAAAAATTTGGTAACCAATCACTGATTCATTAACGTTAAAAGACGCGACAAAGTCGTACCTAGACACTTTCAGCGAAAATGAATACTTTTTTTCAAGCTAGACCTTCCAACTCAGCAAATGTTCACGAAGAAATTCCTCAGCCATGGATCGAGAAATAGTAAGTTTATAGAATATCAGCAAATTTTAAGCAAGTTTAAAGGTTGAGTAATATACTGACAGGTTTAATTATTTTAAAAAAAAGTCGACCAAAATCTATGGATAGTATTAGTGCTCAAGAACAAACTGTGGCGGTACTTAAAAAGACTATTGAATCTCAAAATGTATGAAAAAAGTCGTGATATGTGTAAATTTTTCTTGAGTTTTGATTCCTTTTTATTAACCAGTCCTCTCTCACAGCTACCTCACATGTTATTTTACGGACCTCCGGGAACCGGCAAGACATCCACAATTTTAGCATTAGCTCGAGAACTTTATGGGTATAAAATCATATTAGGTATATTTGTGATATAGGATATTAAACTAATATTCCTTGTTATTAATATATTGATTTAGTCCAAAATTGATGAAAACTCGAGTCTTGGAGTTGAATGCTTCAGATGAACGTGGAATACAAGTTATTAGAGATAAGGTGAAAAATTTCGCACGTACAGCAGTTAGTAATCGTAGGTAAGGTCTTTGATTCTAAGTAAAATATGAAATCATCACCGATTATTATCTAACTAAATAATAAAATAGAGAAGCTGGTGATTATCCGTGTCCACCTTATAAGATTATAATTCTAGATGAAGCTGATTTGTTGACACAAGATGCTCAGTCAGCTTTGCGGCGCGTAATAGAAAATTATTCTAAAGTTACGCGTTTCTGTCTCATCTGTAATTATGTGACACGGTAAAGTTTCTCATTATGATACTTTCAAACATGAAACTTTTTATTTTGCTTATATAAATATATATATATATTTTTTTTATAAATTGTAAAATAGTATAATTGAACCGTTAGCCTCTCGTTGTGCCAAATTCAGGTTCAAACCTTTGGGCATTTCAAACACCGTATCACGACTCAAAATGATTTGCGAACAAGAAGTAGTAAACTGTAACCCACAGGTATCAATCATAATCAAAGTATAAATTAAATGACTTTGTTTTTAGTCAAAATTTCACATAATCTTCACGATTTCAACATATTTTGAGATTTTGAAAGAATTAGCAAAACTATCTGAAGGAGACCTAAGAAGGGCTATAATGTATCTTCAAAGTGCATCTAAGCTTCACAAGGAGGAAATGATTACATCAGAATCAATACGAGAAATTGCAGGGGTACGTATTTATATTATCAAAATTGATCAAATTTTGTAGATTGCAGATCACACATACAGTCATCTATCTATTGTCTGATTGCGCAATTGTGCGAAATTGTTTTCGAGAATACAAGTGTTATTTTGAAGATTGGGATACAAGAAAGTTATAATTTATAAAAATATTTTATTAAGAAAATCACTTTACAATCGCACAATCGAGCGTGAGCTACAATATGCAAAATTTGATCAAAGATACATCATTTTGCAAACAGCGATAATTCATTCGTAAACGATATATCAATACAAAAATTTATTTTACCAATGATGTATAGGTTGTTTCAGACGATTTAATTAATAATTTAATTGAAACCGCAAAAAGTGACAAAAACAAAGGTGGAAACGAAATACAACTCGAAGAGGCAGTTGTTGAAATTATGAATTCCGGATTTTCAGCTATTCAAATATTATCTCAGGTATTAAAAAACCTTTTACTACATTTATTCCGAAATTTGAAATTAGTTCTATTATTTAATATCCTATATTTATAGGTTCAAGATCGAATCTTAAATGATATTCAATTTAATGAAGCACAAAAGGCCAGAATTGGCGAATTTATAGGTCAATTTGATAAATATTTAGCGGACGGAACTGATGAGCATTTAGTTATTACGAATTTGATCAGAGTTATTGCGGATACTAGCTAAAGTTCTAGTTCTAAAAATTACAATCATAATTATCTGACAAAATTTATTGAATAAAGAAGCAATTTGCGTTTGATGATTACAAAAAAAAAAAAAAAAATGCCAATTACCATGCCACTTTATACATTTAAAACCGCTCCATTATTTAACAGAAAAGAAATTTATACTTAAAAAAGTTATACTAGTTACAGCTAACTAATGCCACATTTATCAATGAAATCTATTGTTTGGCATTATTTTGAACATTAGAATTGGTAGATATAGCTTTGGAGTCAGATTGAGGAACTGATTCATAAGCTGGTGGTTGGGAACTAGCATAAGCAGGAACTGATGTGTAAAAAATAACATATCCAGGATCTGAGAGTGTGTCATATTGTTGTTCGACTTTGAGTCTCTGGTAATATGCCCATACGGCCATGCAGAAGTGAAGCTATATATATGACAAAAGTAAAAAGAGTAATTAGTTAACTCGGATTTTAAACGTCATAAAAAATTTTTTTATAATAGATAAAAACATACATCAATGAGACATGATATTCCAAGGCAAACAACCATCATGGAGGCAGTCTTTATATACCAGTTCATGCATGTATCCATGTCCATATCAACATCAGGTTGTTCGATTAATTTTTCACAGATATCCTTATCAAAGTAAAAGGCAACAACGGAAAACACGATGGATAGAGTGAATCCCAATAAAAGTTGCCACCAATAGAAGATCGAATAGATTTTTACATAATTTATTTTATTCTATAGAATAAATCATTATATTTGAGTAATAGCATAGCCAAAAAAAAACAAAAAAACAAAAAAAAGAAACAAAAAAAGCAAGGGCAAAGAAACGATGGGGTACAGTCTTACCTTAATTACACCAATGATACCAGCGATACATGCGAATGTTGCTCCGATATAATAAGTAGATAATGCACTATAAAAGGAACCAAATTGTCCAGACAATTGTGAAAAATGATAGGCATTGGTCATATATGCTAACTATGAAGTAAATTAAGAAATATTCTAGTCATTATAAAGTAATTGCGTTGATTCGAAGTGATAATAAAAGAATAAAATGCGACTTACAGCCCCAAGAGTGGCCAATAAGAGAGTTGCCGCCCTATGAATCAGGTTATAAAATTCCTGATTAATTAAAACCACAGTGATTTAGGTCTAAATTAAAGATCGATCATACCTCAAGCCAATGCAGAAACAGCACTTGGTCAACATTATGGGTTTAATAAAATTCGAAAAACAATACAGATTTTTAAGAAAGCTAGAGAGTGAAATTAAACCAACTCAAGCTACGCAAGAAAGTTTCTGTTAAATTTAATTATCTCTGCAATCACTACAGACTGTAATATACAGATAAATGACTCAACAACATCCCGATTTAGTAATTAGGCTACGGAAAACTTCACAAGGATATCATAATTTCCCGTAATTTCCCCTGCATTACCATCAAATCTTTTATATTGGTGGCTTTTATTATATTGTTACCTAAGTTAGTTAATAATCTTCATTTGTTTATTTGTTTAATATATATATATATATATATATATATATATATAAGATATATATACGTATACGTAATATATAATCTTGGCAATCCCCTTTTTTTTTCAAGAATATATGGTCCTAATGATTTTAGGTACAAAAGTTATCAAGAAAAATGAATCAAAGAATAGGGCATTGATTTGTATTGGAGTTCCTGGTTCTGGAAAATCGACATTTTCCAAAAGTCTTTGTCAAGCCTATCCTGATGTAATTTAATTATGTTTAAAGCAAGATGAAATATAAAATATGAGCTATAATTAATTATTTATTGCTGCGGTTAATAGAAATGGTATCGAATTAACCAAGATGATTTAGGAACTCGGCAATCATGTGAAGATCTATTTAAAGCAAAATTGAACGAGGTGGCTATCTACAAATTTGCATATGTACCGTTTTTAAGTTTTCACTGACATGTCATTTAAATAATAAGGGAATGAATGTAATAGTTGACAGGTGTAATTTTAATGGAAATCAAAGGAAAGTATGGATCAAATTAGCGCGGGATTTCGGTATACCAGTTGATGCTATTGTAATGGATACACCTATGGAGGTTTGTTGAAAAACTCTTAATAATTATAACTTATCGTTATTTATTAAGTGGATACTAATAATAACTCGATAGGAATGCTCATCCCGCATTCTTGAAAGACAAAATCATCCAACAGAAGTTCAAGGTCAAAAAGGTCTTGAAATTTTAGCAGACTTTCAACAATGGATGGTTTTTCCTAGTTATGAGGAAGGGTTTGAAAGAATAATTAGCATAAAACCTCAACCTACCCCAGATTCCTATAACGATAAGGTTATAGAAGAAATTTTAACCAAATTAAATGAGGAGCCGATTGTAACACACGATTCAAGGTCGCGAGGTGGTAATCTTGAAAGTAGGAATAACCCTAATAATCCTTGGAAAAATACAAAAATTAATTCGTCTAATAATCCTTGGAAAATTAATTCGATAGATCATTCTAATCGTCATAGTGATAAATATCAAAATGATTTCCCACCGCTTGGTGGGTCATAATTGTATAAGATAATTTGTTATTTATTATTGTAAAACTAACGATGACAGTTACTGTGTCGAAATACATATCAATACTTAGAGCTCTGTCCAATTGTATTACTTATTATATAGCTATTACATCCAAAATTTATCCTATTATTTATTGTAAATTTTTTTCTATTTGAATTTTACTAAATTAATATATATAATTAGTATATATTTGATTAGGGATGTTAACAGTCTGGTCTGGTTCAGCCTGGTCAATTTTGGTCCAAGTCTAGTCTGGTCTATTATGGTCTTCAGTCTTAAGACTTAGATAGTCTAGGCCAGTCCAGACAGGTCCGGTCTTAAGACTTAGAGCAGACCAATTTTTTTAGGTCCAGACTGGTCTTAAGACTAACTGTGTCTATTAGTCTAAGACCGGACCACATAACATCCCTATATTTGATACTGAAATTAAAACTTGCTTAATGTGCTATTTCTAAAATTTTTTGAGGTACATTTTTTAGGTTTTTTTAAGGGTGTTATTAGCTTTACAAAAAAGCCAGCTTTAGCCATACCGATACGTAGATTTAAGCCAAGCCTAACAAAGCTAAGCTGATTAACAGCTTGAGCCATAACCCAAGCTATGGCTTTAAATCACGGCTTAAGCCAGAATAAGAATAGCTCCAGTCACAACTGAAGTCATTGGTTCCAGTTACAGCTCGAAAAAATTCTTCATGACTAAAGCTTTGAGTATAATATAAAATACAATTATATAGCCAATTCCTGTTTTTCAAGCTGGTGATTATAGAGAGGTTTGACTGTACACTACACAATTAATTTCTACAGTAATATATAATAATTAAAAATTAAAGTTGGATTATATCCTAAACTCTAGCTAAAACTATGGCTTAATTAGCTTAAGTTGTGGCTTAATTTATAGCATAATTTATTTGGCTTAACTATATATGTCTTAAGCCATATTAATAGCCATAGTTTAGATTATAACTGCTAAAACGATGGCTTAAGCTTTGGCTATACGTAATTTCATTAGACAAGCCAAGCTAATCAAGCTGATTACATCTTAGGTTTTCTTGGATTTGGACTAGAATTTAGGTAAGGTTTTTATTACGTAAGGCTCTTAGATTTCAACATCATACGATTTCAGCATCATACGATTTCAGTATCATTCGATTTCAGCATCATTCAATTTCAACATTCGATTTCAGCATCATCCGCGACATTTTATATACTGCATATTTTAATACTGCATTTTTAATACGTAGTTCTGTATATATAATATGTAGCTAAAAACCAGGCATATATATATGTTAAAAGTGTGTTTTGAAAATAATCAACAGCATATTTAGAGAGAATATTGTATGTATATATAGAAATTAAATTATATAATATAGTATAAGTTGTATATAAAATTATCTGGAGATATCAACATTACCAATTTTCAATTTTTACGTAGTATAGATTATGTTTCAATTGGTGAATCTGGTAATTATGGATGATTTCCATATATGAGTGAGCGAGGGGGAAAACACACAATATTGTACGATTTACCAATCAACATTCAAAATCAGTTTGATCTTGAAATTTGATTTGTCAAAATCGTGCACTCGCTCACTCATATCTAGTAGCCGTCTCCTGAATATGATTTTGATGACTAAGAGATTTGCAAGAATAATAGTAAAAATAAGTAATGGGTTTCAGGGACACGGAAAAAGTGATTTTATTTATAGGAATTCCAAATCCTTTAAATAAAATCGCATTTTTTTCCGTGTCCCTGGCGGGTATTCTTGGAATTACATTTTAATACTTTAATATTACGTAAAATTTGATCTTGTAGATATAGCGATAGGAGATTTAATAATGTCAAAAAAAGAATAAATCTGTCAAGCAAAATTTATTAATGTTATACTTTATTCAATAACAAACTAAATTCATCGATATTATATCGATCGTATTCCTTAAAGCAAAGTGATTTTAACAGTCTTTCAAAGCCAAGATGCTCTACAGCTACGAATATTAAAGAAATAATGTGAATGAATTTAAAAGTGATTAAACACTTTTTAAAACGTCTAACTGCTAATATTCTAACATCGTATTACTAGTGATAAAATATAAAAGCCTATTACAGTGTAACTGATAACAAAAAAAACTAAAAGCTGAATTAAACCTAATTATTATTGGTAAAGCCTTTATTACTTTCGTTAAACTCATCCCTTAAACTGTAAGCAAATTTGCCTGGAAAATTGCTATAAATTTGCTTATGATTTATTTTTTTTAAAATTTAAAATATTTAAATAAAATT
>CAJVPY010001059.1:0-21365 GCA_910591965.1 Dentiscutata erythropus
GAACTTGCATTTATATTATAAGTCCCAACATGGGACCAGACTATTTAATTGCATTTAGAGAGAAGTTGCACTTAGAGGGTTGCACTTAGAGGGAGTTGACTATACTCAAATCTAATTTTTGTAGTATACTCTACTACTCTATTACTTACTTTACTACTATTTATAATATTGTAAATTAAATAGATATGTAATATATATATATATATAATATAATCTGTAATCAAATATTTGAGATCAAATAAAAACATGACTATAACGCACTATCTAGTATCATCACCAAAATTAGATATACAATATGTATCGCTTTTTGAATTTCATTAATTTTAATTTTGGCAAATAAATTTAAGCTCTGGATTTATTTATATATCTGATTTTGGTGGTAATACTAGGTGGATTATAAAATAAACTGAATATACTTAATATCTGATTTTATCCTGATATTGTGCTGATTTGTATCATAAATTGGCATAAATTGGTAAGATTTTATATTAATTGGGTATCAATAAGGTATTAATCAGTTTCAAATCAGATATCCCGATTGTTATCTAATTTGCCATATTCCAACTAGTGTTGGTTGAGTTTAAAATTAAATTTTTTAATAAGATTAAAATTAAATTTTAAATTTTACAAGATTATAACTAATTATAACTCAAATTTATATTTTAGCTTAGAAATAGGAAGGTTAAATATAATAAATTTTTTTGTAATTACAAATTTACAAAAAAAAAAATTTTTAGCAGGCAAATTTGGCTACTAAATAGTTTAAGGAATAATATTTTTTTACTATTTTTAGTAAATATTCAAAATGCTAAAAAGAATTGCCAAAAAACATAAAGAAAATAGTTTAAAATATTAAAAAAAAATTATTAAAAACTAGTTTAAAAAATATTAAAAAAACTACTAATAAGTAGCTTACAAAATTAAAATACTACTAAAGATTAATTTAGCAATTAGAAAAAATATTTAAAATATTAAACTATTAGTAAATAGCAATAAAATATTAATTTAAAATATATTATATAGTTAAATTTTTCTAAGTACATGTTTTCTAATACAGATTATATTAAATTCTCTTTAAAATGCAAGTTTTTTCTAATCCCAAGCTATATAAAGTTATAATAAACTTATATTCTCTAAATATAGATTTTCTTTAGTACAATTTTACAACTTAGCTAATACAGTATGTTGTACTATGATAAGATTTTAAAATACAGTCAAACCTCATTATAGTCACTCTTGATATAGCCACTACCTTGATATACTATAATTACACTATTTTTTTTAATTTAAATTCGTATAATTACAACTTTTTATAATTATCAGATTTTTGTTTTCCAAACTGGTATATATATATACTGTATAAAAGAAGTGTCATTTATCATCTGATTTTTTTTAGCAGAAAAGTAGGTGCCAAAATATCAAGCTAATAGATTACATGTATATTTTATATATAATCATAATCATTTGATGGAGGGGGAAAATTTTACTATTTACAAAAAATCAGATGATAAATGACACTTCTTAACTATACAAAATTTTAAAATATCTTACGTAAATACTAGAATCCGATAATTCTAGAAATAAAATTCTAAAAGATTATCACAAAAGACTATTAAATTTATATTACACATGTTTGGTAAACGCAAGATTATAAACTTTGATGGTTACACTCATTAGTGTCAAGTGCCAATTTTGGGTACCAATTTATTTACAACCATAGATTTTATTATATAGATGCTTGTTCTAGTACAGTAAATACTTATTTTCGAGATTTACCCCTACGACGATATAAATAATTATATGGTAACTGCACTAGTCAATAAAAATTTAAAATAAAAGTATGAATTTTTGTAAACTTTATTAAAACTACTGACTTTAACTTTGTCATAATATTCTTTTTGTAATCTTCTTGCTTAAAAAATATAACTAGTTATTCAAAATTCTTAATTTCGTGGGAATATTGTTCGAAAAGTAAAATCTAATTACAGATGCCATTAAATTATCAGGATCATGAATTTTTGGGATTCGTCTGTCGGCACTCATCGTCCCTATTGAACATTACGTACGTACGTATGTACGCGCGTAAGTCTGAATCCATTTTCACGTGATCACGGAGTCGTTTATTATATAACAACATCTAGGCCGTTGACATTTGTAAAAAATCAGTTTACCATAAATCATGGATGTTACAAAAGAAATTCATCTTATGTTGCTAGTAGGTGTTTTTATTTACTTATTATAAACATGGGTACACTACAAAACCCACTTAAGCTAAACCAAAACAATTAGTTTTTAAACAAAAAATTTTTTATACTACATATTTTGTTTTTTCTACCAACATTTGATAAATACCTCTACCGAATATTCGATTTTTTACCCAGGTAATTTTTTTTTCTTTTTTTTTTTTTTTTATATAAAGACTAAAAATGATTATTTTTTTTACAAAACGAAATATTTACAATCCATTTGTTGAATCTCTAGTTGGAGAGGCTTGACTAGGGATGTTAGGTTGTCGCATATTACTAATTGATACATTTGATGATAGCTGAACAGGACTTGCATTCATAAATCCATTAGTAGGTACTACAATATTCTGACGCAAACCTTGGCTTGACGCTCCGTTCGAATGGACTTGTCGAATACCATTTTGCGTCATTGGCCGAAGATTAAGGTTCGCCTGCATTTGACGGACGTTTAAATTTGAAACGCCGTTGGCTGAAATTACATTATTGCCGACGAAAGCTGTCCCATTAGAAAGAACTATAGGACGTTGGTTAATTTGTGCCATATTACTAGCCACAGAAACTGCACCATTAGACATAAGAAAGCTTTGTCGCATACTGTTTACATTATTTTGCCCATTTGGTGACATTATATTGGTTTGTCTAATGTTTGGATTTGTTGCACTATTAACCTGCTGAACGGAGGGGTCGGATAAAATTCCAAAGGCTTGTTGTAAACTATCCCGGTCAACATATCTTGCTGATAAAGGGAATCTATTACCGACAACAGCACTACTGACTACAGCACTTTGATATCCATTCGCGACAATTGGAACATTCATAGTATGTCTAAGTATCTGACCGGTACTACCATTTGTCTGTACATTACCCTGTCTGAGATTCGATGATCCATTAGTTTGTACTATATTATTTGTTCCGTTATTTTGAATTTGTTGAGATGATGAATTTGACTGGCCGTTCGAACCGACACTAGGTACGATTATGGTTTGAATTGGGGTTTGATTAGCAGAAGCCGTTGATGGTGTTACCGCATTACTGGCTCTGACGAGTGTTCCAAGCGTTCCAAGTGTTCCGCGAGACATGGCAATTGATTGTCGCATCGTTGAATTATTAGTTTGTGTCTGATTGTTTGTAGAAACGTTAGGACTAATTTGTATTTGACTTTGTGTTTGATTCTGCGTCTGATCTTGTGACTGAGTTTGCGTCAGTTCTGGCTGTTGTGTACGCAAAGCATATATTGTACGTTGCAACATTTGTATATTATTGTTTTGATCAGATGAATGGACAAATTGTTCATTAGAAAGTCCTCTGGAATTGTTTATATTCAAATGTGGGCGTGTAGACTGTACATTAAGGTGAGTTGCTTGTTGTGATGGTGCACCAGGACTACCATTAGTGAAAGTAGGTTGTCCACCGTTTGCAATAGCTATCCTATGTCCGGAATTAACCAAAGCAGCACCATTACTGATTTTATCTATTAATGAAACAGAATTATTTATAATCATTCCTGAATTAGAAGATGTTCGTGATAGGGGAGAGGTAATGTTCATCATAATCCCTTCTTGTGTAGAAGGTGTTCGTTGAAGTCTTCTAGGATCAATCACCGGAGTTGCAGTATTTATAATAATTCCAGAGTTTGAATGAGTTCGAGTGAGTCTAGGTGACGTACCGTTCATTATGATTCCCGGGTTTGAAGGTGTTCTAGAAAGTCCAGGTGTTACACTGTTCACCATCATTCCGGGGTTTGATGGCGTTCGAGTAAGCACCGGCGTCGTATTGTTCATGATTATTCCAGGGTTTGAAGAAGTTCGAGTAAGTTCAACACCGTTTATTGTTGATGTAGCATTAGCTTGCGAGTTTCCTGATAATTGTCTTGTGGTAATTTGTGGTGTTATCTGAGAAAGTGGTATTACAGAACTATGACCGTTAATATGAACATTGGTGGGGACAATTCCAGTCGCACTTCCTTGTAAAGGTGATGTCATTCTTGGGGTTTGAACAAGACTGATGCCTGCTATCCCATTGGTGTTTGTGGAATCCTCCGACATACGAACGTTGCGTTGAATTGGACGTCGATAAGGTGTTGCATCTCGATGGTTCAGTGATATCGATGTCCTTACAGCATGACCGTTATGAGATAGATTGACGCGGGGGTCGAGATTAGGACGTGATTCGGTAAGTAATCGTTGGTCACTAGATTGATTCTGTTCGACAGGTAAACGTTGGTCTCGTCCGGTAAGTGAAACAGTATTCAAAATTTGATCCCGGCTTACATTAACATCCGAAGAAAGATGTTGTTCACGATTTGTGATTGAAATGGAGATAGCTGGGTTCGCACGTTGCGAAATTTGTGCTGAACTTTGATTTGCATCCCTGGAAAAATTAAGGTCGGAGAAACGTGGGTCTACACAAGTACGTAGATTATTGGCTATGGTTAATTTTTATAAAGGCATTAGTTACATTCGAAAATGTTTACTGTTGTTTCGCCAGGAAATTTTTTAGGGTGATTATTATCGATGCATAACCCTATCAATAAACGATTTTTATTAATCATTAATTATCGATGCTTAACTCATCGATAGCCATTGATGTATATGAGTTATAATGATCGATAATTAACCAATTTTATGGCTATTGATATTTAGAAGTGATAATTATCAACTTTAAAGATAAGGTGATGGTTATCGATTTTTAACACCCTAAAAAATTTACCAATGGTATGCGTACACAATGATATTAACCTGTTCTTGAAGTGATATTAGAATCATAATTAGGTCGGACTGATCGCTGATCTACGACAGTCCTAGGTAATATATTCGGACGTGATGAGTCCATATCAATTGTGATTCGTGTATCAGGGTTTCCTCTTGAAGACGAGCCTTCAGCTCGCGGTTCAGAGTTTGATCGAACTTCTGAATTCGACCTAGACTGTGAAGCTGAAATGGATACTCGAGGATCTATGTTCGCCTGAGCGCTATTCTGTGAATGGTTTTGAGTTGAAATACCGACTTGACCATCATCACGTGAGCATTGCCTCGGAGAACTCTGTTTATCTTTCTGAACCTTATTATTACGGAACGCACCGAGACTTTGGAAATCTTCGTCTTTTAAAAAATGAAATTTAATTGACCTAATAAACCAAATGTAAAATAAATAAAAATAACATTGATTTATATGAATCGTTATTCATAAAGACATCTGATATATGATATATATAAGTAGATTTACCATTCAGTCATGTTTGAATTATCATCGATTTCGTCAGAATCCATGTCATCATCACTATAAACATCTTCCATCTCGTCCGAATCGTATTTAAAATTATTATTCTTTGGCCTTTTCATACGGTAAATTGTAAACACATCAAGACGGTCAATAGTACGACGTTTACGACCTCCACGCCCATAACGACTTCTAAATGCAGGAGGTAACACTGATAGTTTATCAGCATCGAATTTCCTGTAGAAAGTCGCTCCCCGTGGTTTCTCCATGGGACAATATGGATTCTAATTAATAATTAACAATTTAATATATCAATCAAAAATAACCAAACACGAAACTAATCTAAATATTTACATAAAAGCATTGATACTTGCATGTGTCACATCTATGTGAATACCACTACTTTCTTTATCTTTTTTTGAGGATTTAGTTCCAGACTTTGTTCTTAAGGAGCTAATGTAATATCAAATTATAATTTAATGAATTTAGTGAATTTGCAAAATAAATAAACCAACAACAAATATATAATAACGTACCCAATAGCATCCATATGTGAGATTGATATTTTTCTGTTCTTGTTCTATTGGACAAGTCGTAAAATTCATATAAAATTATATAAAAATATATCCTTAACGGTAGAGAAAAAATAAATACCCTTTGCTGTGAATCCGAAACATTGTTTTGGATTCCTAGTTCTTTACGCATCTCTTTTATATCACATTCTTTTATAAATATTTTTCGATTTAATTCAATCCTCTGCTTCTTGAACCTTTCACGAGATTTTACTTTAACTATTATTTCTCGACCATTATGTACATCGCGCCTTATCCTTCTTAATTTATCGAAAGACTGTGTCTCGGTACGACGAGTCCTCCTCATTGGTTTAAGTTCTCGACGACGGAAGCATACGTATGGATTATCTTCTTCATCTTTTGTATCTGCAGTCTGTAATGGAAATAAGAAAAAAACATTACATAAAAACATTGAATAGTTTAATATTATTACTTTTAATAACTGTAAATAACTATAAATTTTAATAACCTTAAGTTCAAACATTAATGGAGCTACCGTCTTGTAGCGTATCATTCGTTGTTGTCGTTTAGTTTTCCAATGTGTATACACCTGATGAGCATTAATTCTTAGTTTCTCAGCTTTTTCATCTTTATCAACTTTATCAACTTTATCAGCTTTATCAGCTTTATTATCAAATTTTTCTGGGAGCCATGGCTCGCAATCATCCCATGTTGGGAGTGTTCTTTTTGCCTAAATGCAAATCAGGAATAAGGAAAGAGTATTATGCTAAATGAATATGAAAATCCGAACTTTAATCAAAATGAAACTAATTAAAGTCAGCTTACCAACAAATGTGGTTTATTTTTTGCTTGATTTTCAAAAAACTCCATTATCTCTTCAAAATCATCCTCTGATAGATTATTATTACCATCTTTATTATATTTAGATAACCATCCTTCATCATCTTCATCCATGTTGTATAAACAACCGACACATTCCAATATTGGTGTAGAAAATTTGAGGAATGTATGTGACATTTTCCAGTTAGGTGGAAATAAATGTCTTTTATTGGCATCAGAATCAGGACAAGGAATCGCTGGTTCACCCTCGCCAATTGATGTGCCATATCCTTCTTCGATCCCTTGTTGACGTTTTTCTAATGCAGTAACAAGATGTATTTCCTATAAATAATAACATAAAAAAGATCTGATTAAAATATAATAATGTAAATTATACGTTAAACATTATATGTATGACATAAAACTTTATAATCATGTGACAAAGCATTATATTATGACATAATCGCCACAGCGCAGCCGCAGTAAGCGAAATTGCAAATTGTAAAGGAATAACGAAGGTTTTTATTTAATCTTTAACAGAAAAAACCACTTCAAATCTACAAGTTTTACATACTATATATAAATGGTGACAGTAGTAAAAGAAAACGAACCTCTTCTTCCTCCTTTTCTACTCCCGTTTCCACATCGACCCCTGCTCTACTGACAGGTAGCATGTCTTCTTCACTGATTTCATGTTGAAGCATTATACGCATAGGCTTCTTATTGTCTACCTTTCGTTGGCGAAAGGATTTTCGGTTCAGATTCATATTTGGGTTAAATTTAAATGATGACATCTTGACTTGTGGCGCAGTCAGATGGGGGAGGTTTCGTTACAAATAACTTTGAAAGACAAACTACTTATTGACAAAGGCGTCGTTTATACAAAGTGGAAGCGGTCTTATGAAATTGTTGTTTGTCTATAACAACTAGTCGTAATTGAGAAATGTAGAAACGTTATGTTTCTCTCTTTTACTTCGGCTTAAATTTATTTAATAGGTTTTTTTTTTTTTCGTCAACTTGGTGTTTGTTGGGGGGCAAACCAAAAAAAAACCGGGTAACCAAAAATGTACTCCAAGTTACCCGATCAATTAATGAGTCATTGGGCGCAAAAGTACGGCAACGTGACACAGAATACGGTGACATTTAGATTAGGCACCACATGATTTACACAAGGGTCATTGACCGTAACATTTATCACATCCTAATTACGTCATCAATAATATACCGGAACTTTGCACGAATAATTTTACGGCAAAATTTAGGGCTTATAACAATAACATTCTGTTAATAGAAAAGAACCGATTTGTTCCTTTCCAAATTGCAAATGTTGGTATTGAAATATTTAGGTATAACCAACTTTGCTAGGCGACTTGGGAGACGATCGTCATTGTCATAAGACTAAATGAAGCAGGCTAAGATTACGTCGTGTTATCACTACATATATATAAAAAAGAGATAATAAATAGATAAACGTGCATACCATTCCATCCTGATTAATCAACCTGCATTTATACTTCAAAAATGGTCCGGTCAGAATAGATTTTCGCCTTCTGTAAAATCAGAAATGTTATGCCTTTTCATTATCCATACTTTTGGTTCTATGACAATTTGCACTAGCAATAAGGATTCCAAAAAATTTTTCACATGATTTAAATCAAAGTTTTGGAATGATTTAAGCCAATTTTGTATGATAGTACTTGGATTTTTCAATAGTATTCTTTCGTAGCCATATACGGTATCAATAATTTCGAAATAAGCTCCGTGAAAGTGAGGTGTAGAAGTTAAAAGATGTGTATATCCCACGTAATCAGTAGGCAATGAATGCGATTCGTTCTTATAATACATCCAGTCATGCCGCAGCTGACCAAATCTGGATGCACCAGTCATCGCAGTATACACATCAAGATGTATCCGTGCTAGACGATCAAACGCATTGACATATTTTGACTATTAGAAACCAAATATTATACCACTATACTCTAGTATAATAAAATCAAATATTATTCACCTTGGGAATAATCTCTCTGAATGACATGTATTTTTTGTAAGGCTACACCACCAGGATAATTATGACTAGAAATAATTACCATCATGGTACTTATTGAAAAACCAATTATAACAAGGATAGAGATCAATCGGTTTATAATTATGAACCGTGAGTATTTTTGCTTGCTAATTGTAAAGATATTAAAATATTATGCAATTAGCAAATATTGTAAATTGTTATATTATATAAATGAAATAACACAAAAGGTAAACTATTCGAAGCTCAAAATTAAGAATTAATAAAAACATACATTGTTATCCATCCGATCGCCGCGCACAAATTGAAAATCGGTACCACATAAATGATAAACCGCCATTCTTTATGACCAAGGAAAGAGAATCCACCTATGAAAGCAAGCATAGGTGTTAAGAGTCTACGCGTACGGAGATCAGAAAATACCGAAAATATGCATAACGGAAAAGACATCAACAATAGTCTTGGGAGAAATACAGTGAAATATGTATTAAAAGGTAGTACCTATTCATAATTCGATAGGAAAAAAAAAAAAAAAAAGAAACGATTAATAGAATCAGCTATTAAATCTTACAATATAATATATGTAGCAATGGTTGTTGTTCATTTTCCCGATGGTCATTTCACATAGGGTTAGGGTTAGCATTTTATTAGTTGTAGGTAAATAATTATTAGTAGATTATCACCTCGTGTGATGTCAGTAAATGGCCTGTCGAAGGAATGACTATCGGAAAAATTATACGTAACCTATGTAATACATACCCCCCATTCAACACTCTTTCCGAGAATGGCATTGAAATAAAAAACATTTCCTTCTGGCCACATAAGTCGAGTTTGCCAAAAGTAGCTATCGATAAAGCAAGAAATTCCTATAAAAATAATAACAAAATTATATGAATGGTACATGAAAATGATCGTTACAATTACATTTATAAATGTATTACCCAAACTTGTCGCTCCAGATATAATTCCAACCCATAATGTATCAAAAAAATTTAAAGTTCCAATCCACAATTCAAACAAAACAATAACAGCAAGTAGCACTCCTACTTCAAACCGAAATATTACCCCCGTATAAATCATATAACGTATCATTGGTAATAATTTCCGATTGGATTCAGAGGAATTAATCGCAGAAATCCAATAAGAATAAGAAAAAATTACTAAGTGAAAATAATGAAATATGAAGAAGAAAAAATAACAAAAAAATAATGAATAAAAATAATAATAAAAATAATAAAAATAAAAATAATAAAAATAATAATAATAAAAATAATAATAATAATAATAATAATAATAATAATAATAATAATAATAATAATAATAAATAATTATAATAATAAATAATTATAATAATAATAATAATGATAATAATGATAATTATAATAATAATAATTATAATAATTATAATAATAATTATAATAATAATAATAATAATGAAAATAATGAAAGATTTTAGAAATTTTAGTATAAAAGCATTTATATTTATAATATAAAGTAAATTTTATCCTTACCTAGCGGAAAAGCAAACATGTTAGGCAATGTCCTACTTGCCCAAAATATGGTATGAAATTGACAAACACTAAGAATACCAAAGGCGACAGAAACCCGATATCCAAAATATTTAGCAATAGATGATCGAAAATAAGATAGAGCAAAACTGGTAGATATACCAAGAAAGAAGCGTACTATGAATTTCAGTAATTCAATGAAACGCTGTTAAGACAAAATATCTATTCTAAATCTAATTTATTTTAAAGATATCAATTAAGTTTGCCTTATAGTTTTCTAATAACCTACCTATATATTGGCGGGTAAATTTACTAAGGTGAGGGATCAGCAACTCTAAAGTTTTGCTAGTTGGCCAACTAACTAAACTCAAAAGTAAAGGTCCAACGAAAGTGCGAGGAACAACTCCTGGAAACTCAAAGTGGTCATACTTTTTATTAAAAATCAACATTTTAGACCCGCGAGAAGTTCAAAGAAAGCAATATTTGCAACTGACTTTCTAGAGTTATCTGCTATGTACCTTTTTTAATGCTTCCAAAGATATTCCAAACTCCATAATATCATGTGAAGCTTGAAGGTTAAAACTTTCTTCAACTTTAGTAAAAGGACACAGCACTAGGTGAAATGTTACTAAACAGGCAAGAAGAAAGTCATATTTATCCATATCAGCTCTCACAATCTTCAAGCACCTCTTAGACAGTATAATACCAAAAATAAACCAAAAAATAAGAATAAATTCAATTATTTTATCTGATTTGAAGAAAGTGAATAGAAATTTTTTAAAAAACAAAAAAAATTAACGCCCAATTTGGGTTGGATGATTGCCATTTCTTTATAATAATCGGATCCGCATTTATACTGGGTTTTATTGGTAATTGAATATACGGGTGGCTTATGTCTGTAACAATTACGTACTGAGGCTTCGAGCATTGTACACGCTAGTGATTGGTATTAGTTATTGCTATGGTTTACCGTACGTGATACAATGCTTAGTCATGACTAGTAAATTCTCCTATTTACCGTGACTATTTCTTTCGATTAAACAAATATTTCTTTCACTTAACCCTGCCTATTATCACTCATTTTTTGGTATTTAATACGCTCTAGCACCGCAAAGATAAAAATTATTGCTGTTTGTTCATTAGGCGGTGTATGACTTTGGGTATTCGCCATCTCTATCACCACTACACCAAAAATTTCAGTACAAAACCTTGAATAATTGAATAACGATAACAGTTCCTTCTTAACAAGTATTTTCGACATAAAATATCTTTAATATTAGAAATAACATCGAAAAAGATCGGTTTGTGCACAAGTGTGACATTAATACAGTATTTCGTTAGAAAATATCTTTTTGACTTTTAAACGTACGTATATGTACGTAAGTAAAATATAACGGATACCAGTTAAGATTTTTATCATTCTATTTTTGATAAAATTTTCATATGATTTAAGCAATCTGGTCACGTGAAGTAAACCGGGCTTTTACAAAAAACTGTTTCTTTGTAACACTGTAATAAGCTCTGCAAAGTTACCTTCCAAAAATCAGTTTATAAAATTTAAAGTTTGTATGATGCTTGGATTTATCAATTTTCATACAGGTTTTTTTTTAAACAAACCAGTAATTTTATAGAATTCGGGGTTGCTTTAATAAATACCCAATTTGAGAATTTTTTTTTTTACAATAAAATAATAACGATAAACGATAATGCTTTATGATTTATTAATTACTAAAACCTTAACAACTATTTTTAACCAACTATGCTTTAGGCCACATGGAAAGCAACTTTACTTAGCGTTAGTGCACAAATTTGTGTTACAAAACCAGTCTTCTAAAAATGCATTACATATCGATATGTAAAAGAAGAATTAACTAATAAATCTCCTGTGCACTTTTCTGAAATTTTATTTTAAAAATATAATTTAAAACTACATATTTTAAATAATCAATTTATCAAATGAATAAATATGTATACGTATAAACATTTATACATAAAATTCACTATGATACAAAACTGTTACATCATAATAATTCTTCATAAGGGTATTCCCTCTAGGAAAGCTTCATTACCCTCTCTGGTAATAACTACTTGTACATTTCCTAAAATTCTACAAACAAATCCACCTTCACAATAAGCGAAATAAAATTCCCATTTCCGTTTAAATATTTCTATTTCATCGTTCTTCATTTCTGGCCAATTACGTATTAACGCAGGTCTAATATGTTCTTCAAAAACTTCTAGGAATTTCAAGCGCCAAAGTTTTAAAGTACGTGCATAATGAGGTCCAATGTTTTCTATATCATCAACTATAAGACGACCACGAGAACCCTTGTTAATTGCTTGAACTAAAGTTGTTACTGTAGGACAATGACCGCCTTTATAAATGTGAATGTTTTTAGTGTGTGTGATTAACAAATAAAATTCAATAAATTAATAATAGTGTACAAATAATCTACCTGGGAAAATATATTTTCTAATAAAGTCAACTTCTCTACAATATCTAGAGTATCTAGTCTCTGGCATTGTAATGACTTGAAATACACCAATACCACCCTGTTCTTTTAAAAATTTATCACAACATTCAAAATAAGTTGTTAAATACTCTGGTCCAACAGCTTCAATCATTTCTATACTTATAATTTTATCATATTGATGTGATGCAGGTAAATTACGATAATCACAAAGTAGTACTTCAATGTTTGATGATAAGCCAGCTTTTGCAATCCGTTCTTCGGCCAAGTTTTTTTGCTCAATTGAAAGAGTGAGAGTTGTTACTCGACAACCAGTTAATTTTACGGCCTAAATAATTATCATAAAAAGTAATAAATAATTAAAAAGAAAGGTATTAGTATATGAATCGAGTTGATGAACTACGCGTAAACGTTACATAGTTACATACTTCAATGGCCAAAGAACCCCACCCACTTCCAATCTCCAGTAAATGATCATCTTTGCAAATCTTTGCCTTCTTAATTATCATTCTTAATTTACGATATTGAGCATCCTCCAATGTATCATTCTCACTTTCAAAAACAGCACTCGAATAAGTCATATCACTGCTAAGAAAGCTAGCAAACATCTCATTTGAAATATCGTAATGAGCCGAAATATTATTTATTGCATTTGAAATCGTGTTTGCAAACCGTGAATTCATTACATAACTAATTGTGTTAAATATATAAGAAGGAACACTTGATAAATCGTCAAGGTGAGGACGGTTTGCTACAAAAATCTATAATAATAAAGGAATAATAAAGGAATAATAAATTATTAAGATTAACAGTTAAGAATAGTTTAGTCATTTATTGAAATATTTAAAGTTTGTTACCTTGATAAGTGTTGGTAAGTCATCACAAGTTACATCGCCAATCATGTATGCTTCGGCAAAACCCTATTAATCATTAAGAGAAACGAAAACAATGATCAGAATTCGTTTATAAAAATTTATACATTTAATTTAAAAGGGTGTGCATTCTTTTTTCGAAGCGTGTATCTGAGCAAATTAGGAAGCTATTTCCAATATAAACCGATTTTTTGGGACACCCACAAAAACGATCATACATCGCTTCCCGATATAGTCACATCCGTAATTATATTAATATCTTCCCGACTATATATGCTATAAATCACGTGAACAATTTTCAAAAATTATTTTCTTTGTGGACAATCGGTAGTGGTAATAGTAGTACATCATTGTTACAAGTTCAAATATACATGAATTTGTAATATATCTGACCGTTGAGTTATAATTGAAAGACTCACTAGATCACCCAGAAGTAGTAATCGCACCCAAAAAGAATCATTAATGATTTTGATATTGACTCGTAACGTTGAATCTTTAGGACCGAATTCGTAGATACAGTCGGGACTTAAAACGCGAAGATAACCATAGTCGATCTTAGACATCAAGGATAAGATAGTATTTTGTGCTGCATAATTGATAGTAATTTTGAAAGACAAAGATTGTCAGAAAATGACCGGAAAAAATTTTTTTATTTTTTATTTTTTTTTTAAAAAAAAGAACCGAATTAATAATAAGAATGATAAATACCAAAGTGAAGTAATGGCTCCCAAGACCTAGAAATAACTATCTCCTTCGCATATTGAAAATAAGAGTCAGCGGTAGCAACGACTTTACTTGTTCGGCTACTTATCGGCTTCTTTATGTTAGAAGACATGGAAAAATGGATAAGAGATATTGAATTAATGCAAAAAAAATTGATGGGGTTAGATATGTACGTTTTGAGGAATTCTGGATTTCATTTATACGTATAAGTTGCTTTTAAAATATAGTCGATTGTGACGAGAAATATAGAATGATTTTCATTTATGGAATGACAAATTAAAATCATGATAAGGAAAGGGTGCGCCATCTTCGGTGAGATAGCATTTATGTCAAGTTTGTTTCACATGTTGGTAATTGAAGTTGACAGAAATTATTCATTTTCACATAAAATAATTAGTGCAGGTCTAAACACACAGCTATTGGCACAATAATGTTTATTTTTGGTATAGCAAAAAGTTAAAACATCAAATATTATGTTTGATTTTTCGCATATAATGTATCAAAAAAAATTTTTTTTCTTATAGTCAGTGTTAAAGTAGGTCTATTAAAAGAGGAATGATCGTCCATTTATTATTTAATGCACACTATTATGTAATTGTTTCATTTTCTGATTTAGCAAGAAGTTTGGACCTAGATCCCCACGGATGGATATCGGAATTGTATATCTTGAGTAATGCGGAAACAAAAAAATATAGGGATTGTACAAAATTAATGAAGAAATCTAACACTAAAATTGGTGCACAATATATAGATGCCCACGTAAGTACGTACGTACGTACGTACGTTTCGTCTCCTAATATCCTCACACTAACATGATCCGTGTCGCATGTACGTATTAATCTCCGTATTGGGTTATCCAGCACTATGGTTACTATGTAATTTCGCCATAATATAATAAATAGCATTTTTGGGAAAGTGAGATTTTTAGTGTATGATCTAACCTTATAAAATACTCTTTTAATTAAATTTTTCTGTAACTTATTATTTGCTAAGCAAACGATATATTACCATATTCTTGTATACTATATTCATGAATTACTTGAATTATCAGGGTTTTACGTTTATTTCACTTTAGGTTTATATATATGTAGATCATTCATGATCAACTGATCATCACATTATTGTGAGCAATGGCACTTTTAAGTGGTCACAAATGTTAGAGCAAGAATCTATTAGAATATGAGACCAATAAGTACTTGTAATCAGCCAAAAAAAAGTAGGATTAAATTTTCTAAACAAAACAGTTTTTGCCAAAATTGACGGACTGAAGAGGACGAAATAAAATAAGGTGCATGTAAATCACTTTACACAATGGCTCTCGTTTAAATGGTTCATTAGATTTCTTCATTTAATTAAATTTCATTTAAATTTCAATGTTTGAAAAAGGATTATCGTGCTGAAATTTTGCACTATCTAATAATTTTAATGGAGAAAATTGTTTTCAGTTGACTGTTTTTTTACATACAATGTTATAAATGACTGAATTTTTTTTTTTCAAATGAGATTAAGATAAATCCCAGAGTGTATAAAGGAAATTAAAGGAAATTAGATATTAAAAATCATTTTAGACACCATAACCAAGGAAATCCGAATTCACATCTTGTCTTATAAAAATTTCAGAATATCTGCAAAATATTGATCCAATTCTCATGATAATTATCTCGCTATTGGCAACATATATACGAGACCCAATATTGTCATGTCATCAAGTTCACTCCGTGGATCCCTTATTCATCCTCCCATCTATTGATTCCGAATATCCGAACCTTATGCAATTGTGGTAATTTGGCTATAAGTACAACCAATAAAAATGTGAAATTAACCAAAAATGTGAACGCATCATAGTGTGTGTAATGTGTACTAAGTAGGAACCTGTGATAATGAAAAATTCGATGAAATTTATCCTTAATTGTATTGCTGTTAGTAGTCTCGACTTTATTAAGAAAATTCAAATATAATGTTGCTTACATACAATCCAATTGGAACGGCTGTTAAATATTTTTTAGCTGGTGTAAACTGCGCTCCATTATCGATCTGTTCCCATAAGGTCATACCATCGTAAGCTCCTGAATTAAAGTCGAATGGAACTCCTTTGACCCAATGGAACATTACAAAACTTCCCTAAATTAATCAAATAAATCGCAAGAGATGTATATATATATATATATATATATATATATATAAATAATATAATATATATATATATATATATAACAAATAAATAGTTTCTACTTAATTCCATCTCAATACATCCAATCATACTTCTTAGATATATATAATTTATTAGACTGAACTCACAAGCATGTAGGATAAATTAGTAAACGTCCAACTAGTCTCTGGAGATACCCAAGGAATTATGCTGGAAAGTATCTTAACACAAAGAATCAAAATGATATGAATAAACCACGCGCCTATAAAACATTTAAATTAAAATATTAATTAATGCGTAAAAGCGAACTTTTTTCTCCTAAATCAAGTAAAACCTTTATAATACACCCAATTCGAATTCAAATTCGGCAAGGCATACTGGTCAAGACTTTCGACATATGAGGACGGTTTTTCTGCAATAATAAAGCTCCTTGATCGACGTCTTCCCATAGCGAATACTAGTTTAATATAAATTTAAATATGCACAAACCGCAAAAGTTCATTAGAAAGTTATTAAGATAAGTAACTGCTATGAGCGTGAGTAACTAACATATAAACTTTAGTGCGACCGCCCCGTTAATCTTACCCAATAGCAATTATTGTTCGTACAGGGGTAAACGTATACACCACAATCAATATTTTGAGAATGTTTGTGTGTTTGACAAATATATAATAAAAAGCCGTCATGTGATTAATTTTGTTGAGTCCCATTGATGGCAGTGTTGTGTCAAGTGTCAAATGAAATAACTTATTCAGACATGAAATTCAATAGTAAATTTTAAATGACTCTAGAATGACTTAACAAAAGTCATTTCAGAAGGTGATTTGAGAACAAATTTTCTGTTGCATATATATGCAAACATCTCAATGAATTCGATAAAGAATCTGATTGATCAGACAGACCAATCAAATTCTTGTTCAGCCCCCTTTCTCTACCTGAGCTCAAAACATTGACGTTATACAACTTATCAACTTTGGACGGCCAATGTAATTGACCAAAAACTATTATTTGGTTTTTCCTTTATAAAGTATATCTATAATTTTGTGCAACTTATTTTCTATAAATTAGTGTTGTACATGAGATATAACATCGGATCAATATGGTGCAGGGCGTAATCTACCGAAATAACGCGCAGGGGTGTAGTTTCAATTTTCGGCCTAAATTAAGCTTAATTCGGGGCAAAATTCAAAATAACGCCCCTGCGCGTTATTTCGCGGTTATACGATTATATCGATATACCCGATCGGACCAATCAGAATGTGAGTTCGGAATAACGTGATCTGGGCCTACTTTATATAAAATGTAGTTAGATTTCTCTAAGTGCATACTTATTAAAATTTATACTAAAAATTTTTAATAAAAATTTTTAAAAGTTAATTTTTATTAATTTACAAATCCAATTTGGATTATTTAACTACCAAAAATAATTATATTAAGATGATTTTAAGGCTAGTTCAACTTGATTTTTTGTTTAATATATAGTAGTATAATTGCAAGACTTTACTAAACTTTAATTTAAATATATATTTGTATATACAGTCAGACCTTCTAAATGCACATCGTTAGGACCGGCTTCAAAGCGTGCATTTAGGGAGAGCTGCAATTAGAGAATAGCCAATAATATTGCAGAATATCTTCATCATATGATACATAATTACTGTATTAGTAAAATCGCATTTGACATTTTACAAGTTTTTTTTTATTGTACAGTACAGTTTTCCTTTGCAAGTTTTTTTTACAAGTTTATTTTTTATTTTTTTATAGTATTTATTTATTATAACCCTTACGACCTACATATTATTATAACCTTTACGATCTATGTATTGTCTATTCTAATCAAGCTATATTTTATAATCCTACCCAAAAAAAAGTTACTAATTTACTTGTTAGTCAATTAGGTCGATCTGAAAGAAGGTTTCAAGATTTATTTGTCTAAAAGACACATTTCGAACTTTTCTAATTGCCTTTTGCAAATTTAATAATGCTTGGTTATGTTTCAACCAGGCTATGTCATTTAGATCCTGCTGTATAAGATATTGTTTCAGCACCTCTACAGTATTTAGAGCTTCATAGTGGGTAATCAAAGAGATTTCTTTACTATCGTCATCATCTTCTTCACTATTGTTGTCTTCATTTAGATCTTTTTCAGGTTCTATATTAGTAATTAAAGTTAAAATTTTCTAATCATTCAAGACTTCATATGTATCTTCCTCCTCTGCATAATTAATGTAGACTTCAAAATCCATCGCATTTCGAAAATTAAATGCTTCAATATTTGCTTTTATTTCTTCCATTAACTCATTGTCATTTTTATTAATAGTAGGCTCTTTATTATTTTGAACTGGAAGGATCCCTATGTGCCGGAAGCAATTACATGCCTATAAATAAGCAAAACTATTTTTCAAAAATTAATATTTTAATAAATTACTTGTGTATCTTTATGAAATAATATCCCAGAGTATTATTTTGTAATGATATAGTATGTTATTTAATTCATTTTTCCATTATTAATTAATTCAACCTTTTATTTTTAAAGTTTACTATAACTTATCCTGCTTATGTACGTACTGTTTCTGATAACACCTCTTTCCATGCTTGAACAATAAACTTAATTGCATTAAGAACATTTAATTTATCATCATTTCCAGATTCATACTGATTAAGCAACTATTTTATAAAATGATTTTTGTAACGATACTTGAAAGACATAATAATACTAGCATCCAAAAGTTGTATATAAGATGTTGTGTTTGAAGGGAGGTATTGGATGTTTGTATTGTTAAGACTTAGATTATTGGAGGAATGGCACCTGGAATTATCCAGTAAATGAATTACTTTACGACCGGCTATTTTCAAGTCGAATTCTTTAAGCCACTGTTGAAACAACACAGTTGTCATCCATGCCTTGCTACTTGTCTCATATATAGCACTAAGTCTATTACATTTAATACATTTGAAATACCGTGGGTTGGGTGATTTATCTATTACAAAGGGCTTATATTTATCAGTTCCATCAGCATTAGCACAAAGTGCTACAGTTAACCATTTTTTATTTTATTTTTTTACTCTTTAGACAAGTAGTTGCTAGTGTGGTATCCAGCTCAAGACTAACGAATGAAAGAAAAAAAAGATGAATTAATAAGTATTGATTTGGGTAATACTAAGAGAAAATCAGACATTGATTATACTAATCGTCTGATTTACCTTTAGCATTACTTATTTATTGTTATATACCAATAAAATAGCCCTGTTTCGTCCATGTTATAAATATCTTTTAAGTTATATTCTTTTAGAACTTCTCTTAACTGAGAAATGGCTATTGCAACTACATTATCATCTACAGAAGAATCTTCTCTATGTTTTTTTATCTTTCCTAAATTATGTCTTTTTTTGAACTTAAATAACTATCCGTGTAAGAACTTAAGTTCACTATTAGATATTTTTAACATTTTAGCAAAAGTTTTTGCTTTTTTAATTAAAATTAAATCACTTATTATAATTTTATCTTGATATTGTAGAACTTATTCAAGTAATATATTTTTAAGATCTGGGTATTGGATTGTTTTTTGGCTTTTTTTTTACTAAACATCCAATAGTAGTCGAATGGACTTTAAGATTATATTTTTTTTTTACCCATGCAGCAAGATCAACATGGCTAATATTTGAGTTCTTATTTTTGAACTCAATAATTTCTTTTCTCTGTTTATTATTAAGAGAAGTTTTTCCAACTCGTTTTTTAGAAGACATACTGCTGTTGTAATAGCTCATAGGGGATAAGTTTTACTCAACAAAAATATGTTAGATAAATCTTTTTATAATCATCTTATTTAAACTTTTTTTTTGTTTAATTATAAGGCTTTAGTATTTGGAAAATTGGCATCCAGAATTTTACAATTCTATAATGTATAATTTTTTCACATCGAATTTTTTTTTTTTTTTTTGTTATGCATAAAAAATACCAAAAAAAAGAAAAAAAATTAGCATGTATATACTTATGTGTTGCAAAATTTTGGACATTCCTTATGATTTAAATTAGAACACTAAGATAAGTATTTTTTAAGATTATTATTGTAATGATGTTTTTACTCTTAAATTTTGTTGGGACAGGGGCAGTATAAAATTTTTAGATCCTGCTATGATTTGCACGAATCCAACTGTAATAATACAAAGCTAAATAAAAGTTTCGATTAAAAAATTTGATTTTGGCTAGATCTTTTGTTAAGAATCACTTGCATTTTTTTTTTATTTTTATTAGTTCTTTCAAAAAATTCTGCATACTGTATTTAATTATAAGTTTTACTTTTAATCGATTTTGTAATAACTGTTAAATAAAATAAATATTTAAGAGAATCTCCAACATTTGGTTAAATTACTTTTTCTTACTTCTTTCTTACAAATTTGGACTATAAAAATCAGGTATTGGTTCTTTTTATCATATACCAAAGTAGCTCTCTTATACAATATGTTAGTCAACTTTTACAGCATTAATAAATTACAAATTTGGAATATAAAAATCAGGTATTAGTTCTTATCGTCCTTTTCCCTTATATAGTATATTGGTACAGCTTTTTACAGCACTTTAATAACTAACAAATTTCAAATTTGGAACATAAAAATCAAGTATTGGTTCTTTTTATTATGACCAGAGTTACCTTTATCTTATATAGTACGTTGGTAAGCATTTTGCGGTACTTAATACTGTACAATAGATTTATTTTATTATTATTTTTTTTTAATATTGAGGTGACCACTTAGGCCCCTGGCACTTTATTAGTTCAAACAGGTGGGCCGTCCGAAGACTG
>CAJVPY010001060.1:0-21361 GCA_910591965.1 Dentiscutata erythropus
ATTACATAAATAAATATAATAAAGCATTAGCGAAATTTTTTTAAAAAAAATTTGAATACATTAATAAATTTTTTCCCATAAAATCAGTTAGAAAATTTTTATCATTTTACCGATCATTACTAAAAATGATTGACAGCCGGTGACTTTTGTCAGGGGAGTGTACATATAAAGATACAATGACATTGTAATTGTATCTATTTACCCCTTAAATTACCTTTCTATGTACTGTACGTTTTGTTAGCTATATACAAAATTAGGGGTTCACTTTGCGGATATCTTTGAGGATACAATTTAGGATCAATTCAGGACTAATGCAAATCCGCCGATATGTCGTATATAGTACCCCCTGATAAAAAATTAGTTCGAATTAATAAGTTTGTTAAAAATATATATTGTATAGATGTCAATATTTTTGAATCGTATTCCCATAGGCCTTATTATTAAATGTATTACGATATACAGTATTTTCTTCTTATATAGTACTCACCTCCTCACACAGTACCTCAAGTACTATTTAAGTCAACTGAGTGAGTTTTTTGAATAAGACCGGGTCTTATAGGCAGCGCTATACGGTACTGTATCAATTATTTCCAAAGGTTTGTACTCTCTTCAATTAACGAACATAATATGCGTGTCGCATCATATTGATTAAATTTGACGTGAATCTTTTTAAGACAGATCAATAAAAATGGATCAAATGGTCAAAAACAATGTTTTTGCTATATTTATAAAAAAAAAAACAGATTATAATTAATAATAAGTGTTTCAAGTAAAAATATTTAACACCTCCAAAACTTCTATTAATCTAAACTAAAAAAAAACCACCGTTCGAGAAAAAGTATTCTTGTGCACAAATTTTCAATTCCAGATTTTGAAATAAATTTGCGCATATCGATATCAGTCTATTTGATTAATTCGAAAATGCACATGTGATCATAATTCCACGAATAGCGTAGATGATTTTTTAAGTTATCAATCGAAATTTCCAGAACTATCCAGATTATTATCCAGGGCATTAGTAAACACATTAATAATGTATAATACGTAGAGAATAACACAATTTAAATAAATGTGTTATTTTAAATATCTTAAAAAGTTAACATGAAGGTTCGATACAGTTTTTACGGCCGAAAAAGGTGAGCATGAGACACTTATTTCTTACAAAACTCATTAGGAATATCGGAATTTTGTGAAATGATTACGTACTTATGTACGTGCGTACGTGTGTTAGCCTACGTTTTCATGCATTGTTCTAGGAATTGAAATTCCGAACAGCCACACGTCACATCATATTTTATTTTACATTATTTATACATCTTAAAGTATACAATTTTTTTTATATTACATTAATAAATAAAATATTCATAGATTTTTACTACGAATTAATGCAGTTTCGATAAATATCAATAAAAACTTGGTTGTTTGAATTTATAACTTGAGTTATATTTCTTTGCCCAGTCGATAAATTTTTGTTCATATCGAACTTTTTTTTATTAGCGCCTCCTCGTGCAATATACATATTATGAAAATTCATCTTATAATAAGAACCCTTATATTTTTGCTAAGACTTAATTTTGGTGTTGACATTGTAGTATCGTTCAGAATACAATCGTAAAAAATATTATATAGTTATTGCATGCGAAGTACAGTATGTTGTATTTTATGGTCGATGATGATTGGTTGGTAACCCGGTACGGCTGGGTTACCGAACGATCAGAAGAGAGCATAAAATACAACAGTTATTGATAACATAGTATGCAATAACAGTTTTATTCAATGAGTTTACTATTTCAGTTTATGGAATAATAACAATGATTTTATCATTGAAATACCATAAAAATAATTGATTTATTTTGTAGACTGTTAATAGTAAGGCATCATTATCGCTCAGGGCCGATGATTTTCTGCATTTCACGAAATCAGGTCCTAAACACGGAATGCGACGGAATTGTCGCAGAAAGTAGGTTTATAATTTTTTATAATTTTTTTATAAGTACATGATGCTAAAAATATAGCTTCCGAAAATAAATGAAACTAAAGTACGAGCATAGTCGAGTTAAAAATTTTACTTGATATTCGAAATTATCCAAATAATAAGCAATCAACTTATTGCAGAACATTCGAAGTTTCTATTACAACCAACACAGAATTTATGAGAATTCATAAATTTTAATGCACGGAATTTTTGCAGAGTTTGATTTTGTCACGGACGGAATCGGCAATTGCTGAATCAAAAACTTATCGAATCGGCCAGATATCATTCGGTCAATTTTTTTACCAGATGTCCAAGCCAATAAAATTTTTATCAACAAAAGATTCACTCAGTAGTAAGTATAGTACTTGCCTACAAGATCTTATCTCAAGGGCTTATGTGCAGCTTCAGGATGTATGGCGCGAGTTTCATAAAATTTTCGGCTAAATCGACAAAGCCGATAAAATTTTATCGGCGCAAGAACTCTCACTCATCATAAGTAGTACTTGCCTACAAGAAATCTTATCATAAGGCTTATTTCTTATTTTTGGTTAGGTGCAGCGGACACATGCATCAAAAAATAAATGCATAAATCGTTTAACAATGAAGTATAAGATATTGGTCATGCAGCATGAAATTTGTGCAAACGGCAAATGGTGGCATATGATTGGCTGGCACGTGCCAGACGATCATATGCCACCATTTGCCCGTTTGCACAAATTTCATGTTATTTGTCGCTGCATGACCAATATCTTATACATATTTGCGGATATTTTTGTCATTTAATAAAATTAAAGTATATATTATAAACAGGGTTTACATAGTGCAATGCTATATGATCAAGGTTTACGCCCTTAAACAATCGAGTTTAGAGATAATAAAGATCACTAATCAAGATTTTTTATGCAGTGCTGTAGATCAGTATTTACATTTGGACTATGTCCAATAAAAATTTCAAAATTTCTATGTCCAAATTTGTCCAAATAAATATCCATTGTAAAACCATATAAATTTCAAATTACAATAGCTCTTAAACCAGCAAATAAAATTATATTTATAGGATTCATTATAACGTACTCTTTAATTTAATAACGCTCATTTTTATTTTTTTTTTATTGTCTGGAGCATAGCGGGGACTAAAAATGGGTACTTCCACAGCAAATCGGGGCTTAGAAATGATAATTTGATTGCTGAAATAAATTTAGATATATGTATATATATAATATAATATAGTTTAGTACGTATGCACATGCACATCCATTATAGTCTAAAATTAGAACAGAGTCAACGTATGTAAAATTACTGCGTATAGAATACAATCCAATAAAAATCTTAATTTCGGTTAAAGTCCCGATTTGTTGTGGAAGTACTCAAATGACAACAAAATTCTCGTTTTTGATATAATGTTAATAAAAACATCAAAAACAATTGCATATTGTATCATACAATGCGCACAAAAAATTTACACAATACATCAAAAACGAGAGTTTCGGTACTTTGTGTCCCCCACTATGAGTTCGCCAGGGCGACCACCAAAAGTACGGTCACATGATAAGATGCCACAGCTATATCTTAATAACGATTTGTTACACATTTCATTTTAAGAAATTTCATAACAATAAAGCTGCATGCAGGAGCTAGACGATTCATCAATTTTTCTAAGAAATTATGCAGTGGTCGTGGCGTCTTATCATGTGCCCGTACTTTTGGTGGTCGCCCTGGCGAATTCCCCCGCTACGCTCTAGAAATAAGAATTTAAAAAAAAGAGCGTTGTTAGTTTAAAGAGTACATTATAATGAACCCGACAAATATAAATTTATTTGTGTAGGTTTGCAGTTATTGCAGTTTGAACTTTATATGTTTTTACCATTAAACCATCGTTAATCTCCTGTGCTATATTTGCAATTGCGGTAAAGTCACCGACACCTACCAATTCACGTAATTACCGATGTTGTACACCCAGTACATCGTTATACACAAGCGTTTATCTCGCATACGACAGTCGGAACTCATTGTCACTACTTAATACACGTGCAATAAAAAATAATAATAAATAAATAAATAAAATAAGATAAAGTAAAATAAATAAAAACGGGAATAAGGGAGTTAATTATCTAGCATACATCCAAATGTTTATCGTCATATCCCAAAATCTAAATTTGTTTAGGCTGATAATTTTGGTATCTGGAACACAATATATTTATTTTAATCTTTCCTCAGCACTTTCGAAAATCTTTTCTTACATATGTAACCGAATATCATTCTTGAAAATATCTATAAAAGTTTGCGCATTCCGTGTTTCTGAAATTTCAAAAAGTCTTGAAAAGTATAGCATCTTGAAAAAAATCTAAATTATTCGAAAAAAAATAATAATCTATCCACTCTTTCATACCAATTTGATAGTTCTCGTAGAAAAAACTTTAATAACAAACTGATATCAGACCCTAAAAATATATGCAAATCTGCTCATCAGAGGTTCATTATACAAAATCAAGTCATCTTTCTGTTAAACAAAAGGGTTACGATTAAAACTTTTGAACACTCCTTTTCTTTTAGACCGATAGCTTTAAACACATGGCCTCTTCATCTTTTCAGTCTTCTTCAGACAACCACCAAGTACAATACCAAGAAAATGATTATATGAACCCATCATATCCTCAATTTTCTTTGGAGAACTATCAAGGTCAAAGACAAGTAAATTATTCTATCTTTTCTGTTCTCAGTTAATTATCGAGAACGATATCGGAAATTAATAATTTGACCTCTTCATCTTTTCAGTTTTTTTCAGAGGATCATTCAGAAGGACATCAAGTAAATAATTATATAACCTCCATCTTCTCAATTCTCTCGGAGAACAGTTAAAAACGTCATCAGAAAACTGATCACGTGATCTCTTTCAGTTTTCTCAACAAAAACAGTATCAAGATATTCTTTTGGAGATCCATCAAGAGAGATATCAGGTAGATATTCATATGGTCTCGTCATCTTTTCGGTTTCTCTTTGAGAATATAGATTCCTGAAGCTTGTTTCTTCAAAAATTGTTGATTTGTTTTGAATCACGATTCTGAGATGGTGAAATTTTTATGAAAAAAACGCCAAATTTTCAACTTTTTACATAAAAAAAAAGCTCCTTGACGACAAGTCCAGAAAACTAACCGATTAGGAAATTGATCACATGACTTTATCCTTTGGGAACCAGAAACTGATTATATGACTTTTATCTTTTCAGTCTCCCTTAGAGAATAATCAACAATATCAGGAAATTGCTAAATTAACTTCCTTTTTCGAAGGAAAAAAATCTCAGCTCAACGAAAGAGAATCTCAGCTCAACAAAAGAGAATCTCAGCTCAACGAAAGAGAATCTCAGCTCAACGAAAGAGAGTCTCAGCTCAACAAAAAAGAGTCTCAGCTCAAAGAAGAAGGATCTCAGCATAAGACAGCCAATGCTTTCCTTGTTTACCTCAGGGACATACTTGGCGACGATTTCTTTCTTTACCACAACAAGTTTCTAGAATCTTTACAAAACTCTTCATCATTTCTGGAAATGAAAGAAGGGAAAAGAAAAGCAGCTGCATGTGATATCTGTCACGGCCGGAAAAAAAGATGTGTTGGAGGTAAAATCGGGGAGGAGCCATGTGAATATTGCAGTGAAAATAAAAAAGACTGTTCTTATATTAGATAAGTAAGTGTATACTTTCTTTTAGTTACAGAGTTTACAGTAGCAAATTACTCAAACTTGATAATTCAGTAAGCGTCGATAGCAACCGTACACATTTGATATATTCAACAAGTTATTTCCTAGATTTTCGTCTGAGATTAAGAACATGCTTGTTTTTTATGAAAGATATGTCTAATTTCACCTGACATTTTTGTCTCTATTTAATTTAAAATTTCGCTATATGTTTTTTTTACTTGTATTCATTATTTGATTTAAAATTTCGTTGGATGTTTTTACCTCTATTAACTTTCAACACATGTATAATTATTTATTTAAAATTTGTTATATGCTTTTTTACTTCTATGAACTTTCAACACCATTTTATTCCAAGACTTTCAACGTGTTTTTATAGGATTTTCAAACATCTTAAGCTATGATTGATTTTTAACGAAAAAAGTATATATGCTTTAAGGGAAACAGAGATATTACTTTAAATAAATTCTGTTTTTGTCGCGAACACGTAACAGCAATATTTATCTTATTTTGAAAATTTACCCAATTGAGTTCGAACATTTGGTCACGAATGTGTAAAAGTTATTCCTAAGTTGATAATATGCATCTGTGAATGCTTAATTTATTTTAACTCTCTATAACCCTTCTAAAAAAAAAACTTTTCACGTTATGCAACGCATATAAGTATCCTGGCGAAAAACTGCCTATAGAAAGTAATAAAAGTGTCACGAATTTGAAAACGTTTTATATGCTCTAAATCTTGATCGTGCTCATGCTCTTGCTCATGATTACATTTCACTACGAATAATGATGTATAGGAAATTTTTAATGATCATCATACTGCATATAGTTTAATAACTTGTTTATTCTTTCTCGTTTTGCCTCTATTTTGTATGGATAATTAATGCCACTTAAACAAGCTTAAACAAGCTTAATGAATTGATTAGTACCGTCAGTACTTTGTATGTATAGTTGCCGTTCAAACTGTTTGGGACGGCCCAAACCAGTGTTGTCACTGGAAGACCACTGAAATTTTTATTGTAGCAAAATTTCACTGGAAGGCTAGAAATTCCCACTGGAAGCCAAAATTAACAACACTGGCATAAACCATGTGATAATTAGTATCACATTGATTTTAACCTAGTTTTAACCACTTAATACCTTATGTTAAAACTTAGTTAAAGCTATATGATGTATATAGCAAGATAATATACGCCAAATCATATAAGTAATGAATTAACATAAAAATTAGGTTACTGAATGGTAAATAATAACCAAATTTATTATTAAATAGCAGATTCTTCAATACTTTGAAATTTATATTGAAAAATTATTTACTTTTAATTATCGCTGTTTTCGATTTAATTGTTTTCTATTAAATAAATGTAGATGTTTTTAAAAACTTAGACTTCTTACATTGCTACAATATAAACGCTCAGCTTTGTACTAGATCCCGGGTCTATTATAGGTTTTAAAATCGGTGGGATGTAACAGACCCGGAGCTTGCATATGATCTTTATTACGGTAGTTGGATTTGATAAATCTTATGATTTTTTTTCAAGAGCCTCATGAGTCCCGTGATTACAATATAAATATTCACCTAAATTTTATTGCATTTTGCAAAGTTCATTTAATGGGTGCTTTTTAAACATTTGTGAATCTCAAGCTTGAGATTAAGGCAAAATATGTGAATAATTATTTAGTCTTGCTAGAATCGGAGCAGATCAGACATGTGTTATAAAAGCATTTGTCAAATGGGTTCTACAAAATATAACATGCGATTTCCATTGCGGTCATATGATTTGAGCCAGGATTGCATCCCAAACTTACTAGTTTGGGATTAAGTAGAAACCCAAATAGTAAGGTTTCGCAAAATACCCTAATTTACCTAATGTCAAGCACTTTTGACATGTAATCTATATTACAAGTTTGGGTCATCCCATATACAGCCCATGATTTTTGTGCCACTTTTTTGCCCAAAAAAGGTAGCTTATTTTCGGAAACCTACGGTATATTGTTTATATTTTTTTTTATTAGATATAAGGTACTTAGTCCAAATTAAACACATAAACTTCTATTCCAAAATATTCCAAATCAAAATAGTAAAGCTAAGGTCAAATTAATGTTAAATTCTAAAATATTCTGAAAATTTTGAAAAAAAATTTAAACATAGACACTATTTGAATTAGTCCATTTTTATATTTGTTCAAATCTAAATAAAATTTTTATTGGACATAATCCAAATGCAAACACTATATAAAGAGAATGAACTTTTTTTTTTCTCTTTATATTCCTTATCAAACTCTGCCAGACTATATATGCCACCGAAATTGATTTTTGAAATTTTTTATAAGGAAGTGCAAATAAAATTTATATATTTATGTTTCATATATTTTGGTTTATTCAAAAAAGTATCAAAAAATTTCAGGTTTTAAGTAAAATAGGTCAAAAACAATTTTGGGAAAAATTTTTAATTTCGGGTTCCAAAACCCAAAATAATTTCAGTGGCATATATATGCCAGACATAATACTGGTTTATTTTTAACTTACAATTTTAGAAATTTTGTTTAGTAAAATCAAAAAAATCATCACTAGTTATTTCTTGATTACAAATAAAAACTCCTGGCATTCTAAAAATTTAATAAGTTTTCTATTTTTTTTTTTTTATATATTAAGTGATCCTGCTTCTATTTATTTTATTTTATATACTACTATAAAATTATTATACAAAATAACAACCTAGACTAGTATAATGCTCTATTCTAATAGAAACTTACCAAGCCGAAGCCCAATGCAACCTGCTACAGTATAACAACTATTAGTCTCATAGTGAGATCTGAAACTTGCTTCAGATTTTGTATCAACAAAGGATACCCCTTCAATCATTTGACAGGTTGTTATACACTGTATCAGGATCTCTTTTTTCTCTTCTAATTCTTTCTTCTTCTTAAGAAGCATGAAACAAAAGGAAAAAATTTTTCAACAAAAAATAACAAAAACAACCAAAAAAAAAGAAAAAACAGAAAAGAAAAAAAAAACACTGATTGCGAAAAAGAAAAAATATCTAAAACCCTGAAGGCATGATTATAACCTATATATAGCTAATAAAAATTATATAACAAATGCAATATTTGTATATCTCTACTGTAAAGCTTTGCTTTAATGTAAAATTTATTTTCCAACCTTCTCACCAATTCTGGATAGCTTCGTTGCTGTTCTAATTTGTATTTTGAGCCAGGTGCTGCCATTGTCTGAGGACCCATGTCTCAAGCCACCTGCTGCCGTAATTAGAGTTTCAGGCTAAGTCCTATAAAAAAAGTGTCATATTTATCTATAAACAAACACATGGTTGCATTTCGCTAATCCGTCAGAATTTAGAGAGGTGAAATCCCTCTTTACATTTTATCCTGGTTCTATAAAATTTTTTTTTATTTTTTCCTGTTTTTTCTTTTTTTAGGTTTTTTTTTTATTTTTTATTTTGCTCTTTTCCCTTTTCCCTCTTTTGCTCATTTCCTCTTTTTAGTCATAGTTCGTTTTCATTTTTTATAGAATTTTTTTTGGATAATTCCAGTTATCTATGATCTGGTAGGACAAAGTTGCTCATAGGCCTGAGTTAGTTTTTGCACCGCGATATGGAACCGTGTAATGTCAGACTTCTTATTTGAAATTTATGTATTTATAGTTCTTATAAATATTAATAAATAAAAGTAGTCATGGCGAAACTCATCGACATTTAAAAAAAAAAAAAAAAAAAAAAAAAAAACTTTCTGTAATACTTACTATTTTAATATACTATATATAGTATTAACTTTTTATAATAAATTTTTCTTTTAAATTTTTTATTTTAAATATTTTTAAAAATTATTTTTAGTATGACTTAAATCTAAAACCTGCTTGTAAAAAGTTAAATATCTAGACTACTAAATTGCAAAATTTTAACTCTAATTATAATTTATATTCCAGGTAATTATTATCTGTAGTTAATTTGCCAATTAAAATTCAAAATTAAATATAATATGTAAATTAATTTTGTATAACAAAAACAAAAAATTTTTTAAAAAATATTTATATTTCAAAATTTTGTTTATAACACTATTTTTTAAATTCTAACAAAAAAATTTCTTGCTAAATTTTACTTTATAAAAAGCTCTATTCTAATCTCTAACTTCTAACCTCCATTCTTACTCTAATCTTAATAAGTTTTTTTTTTTTTCGTTTAGTAATCTTGCACTAATTTATTAAAATTTTTGTAATTTACAAAATTAATTATCTAATTTACATATTAGGCAAATACCCGGCTGCTATAAAGTACCCAAATATAGTTACCGCACTGATATTTGCTAACAAGTTCCATATATGATACTATCCGCATTTAAAAACCTGCTATAGCTTAGTACTCAGCTACCTAAGTTCAAACCGATTATATTTTACCTTCCTTCTAGACTTATTTCACTAATATTTGGGCAGAATATATTTTCTCCTACTTCTATATAGTGCAAATATATATGCCAATTTACAAAAGAAAAACTTCTTTTAAAAGCCGATCTCTTCTTTCAAGTTATTCTACTTTAAATTTTGGTAATATCTTTCTGAACTCAATCCACTTAAATCCTAGCAGATTATATATATTATCTCCTACTTCTATATAAGACTAACATATATGCCAACATTATGAAGGAAGGTACATTTAAAGAAACTCTCTAAAAGCTCTCTTATAACCGAAAAAAAATAGAAATTGTTTTAAAAAAAAAACAAAAACAAAAAAGAAAATGAAATAAATAGAAAAAAAGGAAAAAAGAACCTAAACCGATTCTAATATAAATGAAAATATATAAAACAAGCAGAAAAAGAAAAAATTAAACAATCCAAATACACTATTATAACCCGTGCCAGGTGATTTAAAAATTATATACCAGATGCAACATCTGTATATCTCTGTTGTAAGTCTAAACTTAACCTTAAAATTCTCTTCGACCTATTTCTGAATCTTTTTAATAATCTAGTCCATATCTCAAACCAAGTGCTGCTGCAGTACTAGAATCTGACTCTCCATATACGGCGCCAATGACAACAAGGACGTGCCATTTCTGTAAAGGTGCTGTCACTCAGGTACTTATATCTCAAGCCACTTAGTGCCGCTACCAGGTGTTCCTTTTTTAACCGGGACTTATTTCAGGGCCCGTACAATGTATTCATCTCCAAACACATGGTTGCTATTTACCAGTCCATCCGAATTTGGTAAGTAAACAATGCTGATCTTTTAAAGGGGGTAAGCCAAATCCCTACTTTTTATAAAAAATTTTTGAAAATCGATAGAAAAATAACAAGAGGTAAAGAGGGACCACTTGAGCTTCAAACTAATTTAAAAGAGTGTAAGTTTTTTTTTCTACAGACAAGACCTACTGCCCAACACCTGCTTAACTTTTTTTCGGTAAGTGATAAACTCTGGGCTTGTCGGCAGGTAGCATATAAAAACTATCTCTAAACGACAAGTGCCAAGACTATACAGTAAGTGATAAACTCTAAGTCTGTCAGCAAGTACTTCTAAATGACAGGTGCTGACTTATTGTCTAGTATATCAAGTGCTAGCTTGTAAAGTCTCTTTTTGTAGTAAAATGTTTTTTGGAAAATATGGTTCAAGTGATTGTTAAAAAGAGTTCTATAGTATTATTTCTTAATAAGATTTAATTTTTTTGATTTAATTTATAAAATAATTTATTTAACACCCAGGTGAATTATTCACCCCCCTCTTAAGTACAAAATGAAACTCGGCCATATTAATATATTAGAGTTAGGGTTAAAATTAGGGTTAGTTTTGGGTTAGGCTAGAGCAAAATTGCAAAAGAAATATTTTTTATTAGTTATACAACAGGGCTACTCTAGTAAAATTTTATAATATCATAATGTGGATGAGAAATATCAAGCATTACCCTGGGTGAGGAATAAATGTACCATAGGTTTCTGAAAATAAGCTACCTCCAAAAATAAGCTACCCCCTCTTTTCTTGAAGAAGAAACATAAGAAAAATCTTTATTCTGAAAATAAGCTACCCCTGATAATTTTTTTAAAAAAATCCGAAAGTAATTTCTATATATAAAAGTCAAAATTCTATTAAGTAAACCGATGAAAGTCACTTAATATAAGTTGTTCAGGATATAAAAATACACATATCTTAAAAGTTTGAAGCAAATCAGAGAACTTTTTACTAAGATGTTTTTGCATTTTACGTTTGAACGTAAAATGCAAAAATATCATAGTAAAAAGTTCTCTGATTTGCTTCAAACTTTCAAGATATGTGTATTTTACATCCTGAACAACTTATATTAAGTGACTTTCATCGGTTTACTTAATAGAATTTTGACTTTTATATAGAAACTACTTCTGGATTTTGAAAAAATAATAAAAATCAACTTTTTCAAAATTTTACCTGAAAATAAGCTACCTCTATGATTTTTGTATAACTTTTTGGCCAAAAAAGAGTAGCTTATTTTCGGAAACCTACGGTATTCTTATTTTTTTATATATATTGTAAATCACAGATAATAATTACCTATAGTGAATTTTAGTTATTTTCTAGTTTTAATTATTTTTTTAATAAATTTTATATAACAAGTATGCTTAAAATATTTTTAAAAATTAAAAAAAAACCGAACTAAGTTAGTGCTTTATACACTTTGTATTATCTATTATAAAATTGCTAATATCTCAAATTTATACTAAAACAACCTCTATTACAATATACAGTATAATTAAACAAAAATATTTTTTTTGCAATTTTATATTACTAATTTTAAACACTAATTTTAATCCAACTCTAACCTAACCCTAATTCTGTTACAAAGCACTTACTATTTTAGTAATAATACTGTAGTATATTAATATTATATTTGTTAGATTATATTTGAATTTATTGCGATTTTTATTATAATATTCTAAAACTTTTACAGAACTTATCATTTAGTTTTTATTATGAGCCTAATTTTGCTATAAGGCCACTGTCTAGATTTTTTCAAAAAAAAATTATTAAATTATTATAATTTTTATAATAAAACAGAGATTTACTATTTATCACCACTAGTAATCATCACCAGTGTTGCTATATCTCAAAAACCTACTAAGTAAATGGGATCGGGTACTCTAAGTAAAAATGTCCAGAACCCTTGAAAACCTCACGGGAACTAAATTGGAACCTCCTATATTATATTATAAAAAAAAAAAAAAAAACTATTAAAAATGCATTCTAACCCTAAAAACTATACTGGTGAGAAGTAATTCTCTAAAACGAATTAAATATTAATTTTTACAATAACTACTAAATTTTTTTTAAAATTTTATAAATTTATACGTAAAATTTAAATAAAAATTTTTTATTAAATTTGATCAAATATATAGTTATTAAATATATATAAATTTTAAAAAATATTTATTAGATAAAAGCTATACTACTACTTCTATATTCTTTTAAATAATTTTTTTTTGTCAATATTTAAAGTTAATTAAAAAATTGGAAGGTATTAAAAATAAACAAAGGGTTTTGAAACGCTAAACACTTTGTTTAAAACATCAAGAGTTAATTGCTTCTCAAGTTTTTGAGATACGATATAGAAATTGTGGTGTTAAATACCCTACTAATAGAACACTTTGACACGAGTTGGGCAATAGAGCTAGTAGAGCTTAGTGGTTATGCGAATGGAGTTCAAAAAACTAGTATCCATTGGTTCCATTCACAGTTCCATTGGCCCATTCGCAACTATTGAGCAACTCTGGCCCTATCCGTATTATTTAACAAAACCATAAGATAAGCTCAGATAAAATATAAAAAGTAATTTGTACGTACTAGATTCAATATATTCCTAAAAGAACTATACAAGACTGAACAGATTTATAAAAGAATTACGCCAAATGAAACGAATTACACAACAAATATAAATTTTGAACAGATATCCAGATTGATTATCTCCAAGTATTCTAATTCTGGTCACTAGATTATCCAATATCTTTGAGAAAGAATTACAGTACAACGCAAGAATATATCGATATATACAGTGTTATACGTAATAGAAAGTTCATGATTTTTTATACCATTTGAATCAATTCATTGAAAGGTATAAGATCATGAGATCCTGACTACTCCAAATTAGGCAAACTGGGTCCTTAATAGAGTATGATAAGTATTCTGACATCAAAATATTGTCATAATCCTAACATTGCTTAGTGCCTTTTGTAAAACATTTATTCTAATTATAAAAAAAATAAAGCTACCGATATGTACACACACACTTACGTACGTACGTACTGTACACTATTCTAATTATAAAAAATACAGTATCGATATATACAATATATATATATATATATATATATATATCTGATACAGTCATCCTCCCATACAATCACACAGTTGGGCACATAGTAAATTTTTTTAAAAATGTGCTTATAAAGGGGTTGTGCTTATATGGAGGTTTTTTTCTTATAAATTAAATCATAGTTTGTCCTAAATAAAAATGTGATTACATATGATGTGATTATATGGGAGGTGACTATATGGAGGGACGACTGTATAGAATAGAACTAAATACGCTAATGGTGCCATCCCATATTTTACAAATAATAATTTTTTTACTAATAAAAATTTAGGGTTAGGGTTATTGTAAGTTTAAGGTTAAAATAAGAATCAGGAGAGTTTTGGAGGTGCAGAAATCTACGTACCAGATACCAATCGCTTAAGAGTTAGTTTTCGAGCGTTGAATACTATTGTGTGTTTCTAGTAAGTTCGAAAATTTTCTAAAATTATAACGTGCGTATATATAATTGGTCAATTTTAAGGATCATCAGTTTCTGCTACGTATATAGGACCCAAATGATATGATTGGCTAAAAAATTAGCTACCCCAAACACGTCATGTCGCACAGGCGGATTTTCATAATCAGGATAATGCAAATGAAATAAGGTTTCTTGTTTCATGTTGGAGCGTTGAGGTTAAAAAGTCTCAATAAAATTATGATACAATTCATCCATCTATCCGCATAAAAAAATGCGTCACGACGTATGTGATTACTACATAGATTATCGTTATCAAATTACTAACGCTAACGCTAAATATATAATTCAGTAATTAATTTTGAGATGAATATTAGTTGTCTCGCATCTACCAGCGCTATGCAGATCACCTTACCTAATATAGACCGGGCTAGTACCTAATTTAACTAATTTAGTGTCACTGACGCTATTTTAGTAATTTTAGATACTGGTCGAGGAGGCATATTTTTAACGTTAATTATGACATGATAAAAGACCCATTCGAGTAAATAAAAAACAAACCTGCAGTGACCGGACATTGTGCAATCTCCAGTAAGATTTTCAGAGGCGTTGTAGGCGTTGTATTAACACGTGCTTTCATAATGTTAATTGAAACTCTTGTGTTACACATTTACAAGTTAAAGATAAGGTCGATCTTTCATTCTGGGACCGCAATATCTCTTTCTTTCTTGTTCTCTTTCCTAATTTTTTCCCATCAATATTCGTGGTTTAAGAACAACTTGTAAAGTCATTTGATTTTAAGTTGACACATTTAACTTGATAAATACATTATTATAACGTTTTTTTGTGACAATATAATGACAATTATGTCACTTACTAACCGAAAGAGAAAAGAACCTTCCTACAAAAGTGACGTTGCTAATGACAAGCTAGAGAATGCAAACTCCGACTCTTCTGTATATACATCCGAAGAAGATAATGTAGATACGTCTTTATCTGAGTCTTCCGCTAATACTACAACTGTCATTTCTTCTCCAGCAAAGAGGCCTAAAACCGAAGGAATTAACGGTTCATCAAATACAAATCAATTTTTACGAGAAAATAAAACGGCAGCACGAGAGAAAAGCAAGACGGCACAAATATTAAAAGAACGCCCGTTTAAAATCAATACACCACCAACCGATAGACCTGTTCGCATATATTGCGACGGGATATATGACCTGTTCCATATTGGCCATGCCAAATCTTTAGAGCAAGCAAAAAAGTCTTTTCCACAAGTCCACCTGTTGGTCGGCGGTATGTATAATTTTATATTATTACATTAAAACTTTTTATGTTTGACAGTAAATTTTATTTTATTTTTTATTTTTATTTTTTATAAAAGTCTGTGACGACGAAACGACTAACAAAAAAAAAGGTAAAACAGTTCTTAATGAGCACGAACGTGCGGAATCATTAAGACACTGTAAATGGGTGGACGAAGTTATTGAACACGCCCCATGGGTCGTGGATCAAGATTTTATAGATAAACATAAAGTACGCTACCATAAAAGATTTTAAAATTTGGTTGATAATTTATTAATCAAAAAAATTTATTATTTCAGATAGACTACGTCGCGCACGATGACCTTCCTTATGCTTCCGAGGGCACTGATGATATTTATGCCTTTGTTAAGGATCAGGGTCGGTTTCTTCCTACGCAACGTACTGACGGTATATCAACCTCAGATATTATAACCCGAATAGTTCGGGACTATGACCAGTACATCCGGCGCAATTTAGAAAGGGGCGTTTCTCCAAAGGAGTTAAATATTGGATTCCTTAAGGTATGAAACTGTTATATGGAAACTCAATAAAAAAAAAAAATTAATCAAATTAAAATTAAATCTAAATATGTTATTTTTACAGGAGCAGGAGCTGCACATGAAAAAGTCCATCTCCGAGATTCGTACCACAATCCACCAAAATTGGCACGGGACCAAGGTGGAACTGTCTAATGACCTCTCTGAGCTGAGAAATGACTTGGCACAAACTTTTGCCCTTTGGGAATACAGGAGTCAAGAATTTGTTCGGGGTTTTGCTGCAAGGTTTGGCGCTGAAAGCGTCGTGGTATGCTGATCAATATATGGTTTATGTTGCATGTACATTTTTTTATTCTCTGTTGTTAATCTTTGTTATTCTATTTAGGATAAAATATTTCGTCGCCAGCCACGCAGAACCTCAACAAATGAGTCTGGAACCACAAATGGTGGATCATCTGATGATGATGATTCAGAGCTTCGTTCGCGAAGTGTATCTCCCGTTCGAAGAGTGATCGATTTTATTATCGATCAAAGAGGTTCCAGAAGACGATAAATAAATATCGTCTTTTTTTAAATAAAATAATTAATAAATTTTATTTATTTAATATAATAATAAATATATAATAAATTTAATAAATTATATAGACTTTATTGGCGCGTCAATTTACATTCACAGATCACTTTAGATTTTTGAACAATACTTAACTAACTAGTTAATTAATAATGTTAAGTGGAAATCCATACCAATACTATTTCATTCACGTTAATATTACGCAAATCGTTAATCATAGTAGTACAAGTAATTGAATTTTGCCCCAATTTTTGTTTATATTTGCATGTGTTTATCGTTCCGTGGCTGGAAAACACATGCCATAGTGCCAATAATCATTTATTAAAAAGTAATTTCTCGTATCAGTATTAGTATTGTTAAGATACAATGACTTAAATCGCGAATCATACAATCAATTTTTTTTTTTTTTTAAAAAAAAAGATATACCTTACGATTTTTTCTTTTTTAAACTTGTTATCTCCATCATTTGTCTTTTTCACTCTTCCCAATTATTATGCCATTATTCAATCAATTTTTCTCTAAACTTGTTGCCCTTTTTGGTGGCCAAGTTTCTCAAGACCATTTGAGACTAACCTTCTCATTATTAATCGCTTATCCGATGGCTTTAATATACAAAAATTTACCTGCAAATAATCAAAATCTCAAACATCTTTTTTCAATTTCTTTCGCAATTTTTATATTATTTGGTTTAATGGATTTGGCAAAAGCATTTTGGATCATGTTATTTAATTCCGCTTTGACTTATGGAATATTGTATTTCGTTAAAGGTCCTTGGGGTCCAAAGCTTGTTTTCTTATTTGTTTTGGGACATTTAAGTATTAAGTACGTAAGTTTTGAAAAAAGAACTGTCTAAATCAACTTCATGTTACACAATGCAAGTTAAGATCATGTGTAACAATGCGAGTTGCTATTGTTTTATTACTTTATTATTATATATTAAGATAATTTTAAATGTTCATATTTTTCACTTGTTAACAATAGCCATTTATATCGTCAATGGAACAACATATCACTTGAACGTTATGATCCTACCGGTCCACATATGGTGCTGGTTATGAAACTTACTTCTTTCGCCTTTAACGTTTATGATGGACGAAGGCCAATTAAAGTATTCATTCACTCGATTTTTTTAAATGCCTTTTCTTTTTAATTGACACATACCATGCTTGTACTACTTGTCTATTACAGGAGCTTACTCCAAATCAAAAGAGTAAATTAATTCCTTCATTACCACCATTGCTTGAATTCTTAGGTTATGTTTTCTTTTTTGGTGGATTCTTGATCGGTCCATCTTTTGATTTTATGGATTATAGAAGATTTGTCAATATGGAAATGTATCGAATTGATAAAACTGATAATGAAAAGAATAAATTCATTAAAGAAGATTATAAAATTTCTAAGCGATCTTTATACGTTATACCTGATGGTTCTATTCCTGCTATGAGAAAATTGGTTGCAGGTTTCTTTTTTATTGTGTGTTTGGTCACGTTTGGTGGTAAATATCCTTATGATTGGACTTTGGGCGAAGAATATAAAAATCTATCATTCTTTAATAAGTAAATATTCTATGAATTAATTAGATTATATATTTTTAATTCCTTTTTCCTTCGTATCTTGAATTTTATTAATCTTTCATTTTCTTATCAGATTATGGTATGTTCAAATGGCAAGTTTTTGCGCTAGATTTAGATATTACGTTATTTGGTTGCTTGCCGAAGGTTCTTGCATTCTTTCGGGAATTGGGTTTAATGGTTATGACGAGAATGGCAATGTTAAATGGTAAGCTTCTTTTTCAATTACGCGTCTCTTTTTTATAAAATTTATATTACACATTATTTATATATCGTCACGTGATTCGTCGCGTGTTATCAAAGGAATCGAGTTACAAACATTGATATTATTGGGTATGAAACAGCCGATAATATTAGACAACTACTAGAATCTTGGAATATGAATACAAATAAATGGTTGAAAAATTATGTGTACCTTAGAGTAACACCACCTGGTCAAAAACCAGGTTTCTTTTCAACTATTATCACATTTGGAATAAGCGCTGTATGGCATGGTTTTTACCCTGGATACTATTGTAAGATTATACCTTTGCGTAAAATTTTAGACGTTATTCGTACTTCAATTAAATTATTAATTTCTTTCTTTCAATAGTGACTTTTATTAGTGGTGCATTTATCCAAAATCTTTATCGAAGTAAGTAGTTACATTTGGTAACTTTCACGTGATACGTGGTGCATTTTCTAATTACTATTATTATTTGTTTTTGAAGAAATTCATCGTGCTGTTCGTCCAATTTTTTTAACTAACCGTTTCGCCCGATATAAACCTCTATATAATGTCTTGGGCTGGCTTGTTACTCAAACTATGGTCAATTATCTTACCGTCTCATTTAATTTACTTACATGGGAGAATTCATTACATGTTTGGAAATTGCTCTACTTTTGTGTACATATTATCATAATTTTAACAAACATTTCTTTTTGGTTGGGCGCTGGAAAAATTTGTAAAAAAATTACTGTTTTTGGTGGTGGTGTTCTTGATTAAAAAAAAACAATGGCTAATATACGACAAAAAATTTGAATAATTGTGAAATTTTTTGTCTTTAATTACTTATTACAATAGTTATTTTCTTTGTATTTGTAATTTTTCATTTATTATTGATAATTAAGAACTTTTAATTTTCATTAGCAACTATAAATATACCACAAACTTTTAGAATTTCTATTGATAAAGCACAAATTTACGTGATTGGTGGAGTTGGCTTTAGGATTGACTATTAACGAATAGCGTTTTTAAGATGACATGGGTATAAACACTTATATTAGAAGGATGCAGAAACGTATTCTATATTATCTAAGTGTGAGTAAACATTTATATTAGAAGGATATTATCTAAGCGTGAGAAAGATATAGTCGAACTTATAATTATTCTTTTTTCTTTTAAGTTTTTATATTAAAAAGCTATTGTTTTGAAATTTTCAAAATAGAAAGTATTAAATAAATTTAAATTAATCAATCAATTACAACAAAAATTAGATAAAAGCTAAAATCTTTAATAAATTTTTTTTTAAAAAAGTAATCAAATTTAATTTATGGTGTTATTAGTGTGCTATTTTTAATTTGTAGATTTTTTTAGACAAATTTGTTTAAAAAATTGTTATAAATTTACTTATAATTTATTTTTTTAAAAAATTTAATTTGTAATTTACATGCTAATTATTACAATGTTTAAGATCAGATTAGTTCTTAGTAACTCTTTCTACAATCTCTTGTATCAAACATTACAACAAAAAATTTTTTGATAAAAACTATAAGCCATGGTAAAGAAAAGAGATACAAAACTAAAGAAAACTATAAATTAGCACTTATTATTTAGAGATAGTTCTTATATACCGTAATTTGCGGCAAATAGTACCCTGGGTCTCTTACATTCCTAGGAGCAAAATCTTGATTAGTACCCGGTGGGTACTTTGTCAGGTGGAGGGTATTTTATGTGGGGAGTTTATATGAGGAGAATACCTCAACTGACCAATCACTTAATAGAATTATAATGAAATTGAAAAAAAAAGACATAAAGAAGTCATGCACTATATAAATTGCATCTTAGATATACCCAGGTCTTTTACAATCATGTTTGCGACAAATACTTGATTAATCCCGAGTACAAATCGTGGGGGTATACTAACAAGAGGGTACTATTTGCCGCAAATTACGGTACTACTTGCTAATAGGTTTAGAGCTTATGAGAATAACACTTGTTATTTAGAAATAGTTTTCAAATACTACTTGCTAACAAGCTCAAAGTTTTATTACTTACTAAAAAAAAACTAACATGTTTAGCCTTATATATTTTATTACTTTTTTGAAAAAAAATATTTTTTAAAAATAATACAAGATATATATACTTACTGTAAAGTATGCAATATGCTAAGTTTGTTTAGGCCTAAATTTATTTGTAAATTATAAGTCTAACCTAGGCCTAATTTAATTTATTAAACTCAAATTTGGCTTAAACAAAGCCTAATTTATATAATTAACTCCTTTTAAATACATGTTTTCTAAATGCAAATCATATTAAATTCTATTTAAAATATAGGTTTTTTCTATAGTATTAGTAGTCAGTTTTTAAATATTAACTAATTAAGCTAATAATATAAAATCTAGCTTAGTTAGCTTAGTTAACTAAATAGTAATTATATAAAATAAAATTTTATATTTAAAAATTTTTATATAAGTTTATAAAAAAATTAATACATATTCAATATATAAATAAAGTTTTTTATTTATTTATTTTTTTTAATAATTAATAATAAAACCTTGCTCTTATCTTTATTAAATTTGATAAAAATTTTTTACAAAAACTGAAAAAAATCTTAATGTTTAAACCTAATACTAAAAATAAGAACTTAGACATATCTAAGTAAATATCTGTGGCTTAAACCAACTAGAGTAGCCAAGGCTTACCTAGTATTACAGAGTAAAGCCTTCTTAATTTACTCTATAATGACGACACGGCACAGAGAATCCTTTCGTAGGTATATGCGGTGTCCAAGAGGTAAGTATAGCTTCTTTTCT
>CAJVPY010001061.1:0-21358 GCA_910591965.1 Dentiscutata erythropus
CTTAATTTATATATAAATGAATAAATATAAATTATATGCAAGAATAAAAGCTCAGACTAATTTATCTGCGACCTAAATCTACTAAAGTGGTCAAAACTCACCTAGATTTGAATGATTAATATATAATTAGTGGAAATACTGAACTAGACCCACAAAGTGGACCAGATATTGAATTTAAGTTTAGCGAGCCCAGCTGGGGGGCAAGAAAAGAAATCAGAATGTAGTTGATCAGGTAAGTTGCATAGACAGTTATATGTGAAAGTATTGCGAGTTCTAGTATAAAGACGAGTAGGAGATCGTTGACTAACTTGAATAGAAGTAGAATTGGATGATATTTGATGTGCTTTTTTCCAAGTAGAAAAGTTAATACAGTATGATTTCTATATTTGTTCATAAATTTGGTTAGAAATTTTAATAAGAATTTTGATAATTAGCTGCGAAACTATTGAATAATATATGTTAAATAGTACTATGCATTGAATAAGCGGAGAAGGAATGAAACCTTTAAGAGTAGAATGAAGAGAATATAGATAGAGAGTAGAAGAGTGGAGAGAGAAGAAAGGGTGGAATGAAATTGTATATATCAAATAATTAAGTTCGTGAGAGGCCAGATCAAGATTGGCATTCAAAATAGTTTCAGAAATAGAGGAATTAATAATTTGGAATAAGAGAACAGAGATACCAATGAGAAGGAGAATCAGGAAGATTGTATTAAAAACAGTTAGAAGATGGAAATAGGTTAGGTGAAATAGAATGAAAATAAGAGTGTATAGGTAGACTATTAAGTAGCATTTTAATTTTAAAGGATTTAAGGTGACTAAGTTTAGGATTGGTAAAATTGTATGAACATTTATAATTATTATTGAAGTAGAGCTATGTAGAATTTCAGTCAATAAGATTGGAAAAGTGTGACTATTCGTCAGTACATCTTTGGGAGAACCATATAGAAATAGTATTAGCATTGCAGATATTTTTAATAAAGCATCTAGAAGGGCTATCAATTGAGAAATTTTTCTATTGAAGGAAGAAAGAGGGGTTATAAAAATTAGAATAGTTAAACAATAGAATTGGAGAAGAAGTATGGTTGTTAGCAAAGTGATCAGCTAGATTATTGAAAGTGTTATTACTATGGGCTTGAACTTTATAAAAAATTAAGTCAATATTATATGCTTTGATTGAGTTAATAAGAGTATGCCAGATTGGCCAAGAATTGAATTTAAAGTATTTAGATATAGAATGAGAAGTTTGAAGGAGCTTATTATATTTGGAAATTACAGATTGGAAATCTGTATAAATATTAACAGAAGAATTGTGTGGAAGGGTAGGAATAGCAGAGAGTATAGCAAGAAGCTCAGCTTTATAAAACAAGAGCCAGTTGGAAATTTGAGCAGAAAATTGTAGATAACAGAGTTATTGTGGACTTGGGCCCATCCAATACCTATAGTACATTCCTTGGTACCAAGGTTCTTAACAGAGCCATTTGTATAGAAAGTAAACTCTTGATAGGGTTGATTAGCTAAAGCAATTTGAAGTAAGTTATTGGAAGCAATATTGTTGTAAAAAAGAGATAAAGTAAGAGAGTCTACAATATTAATAGAAGGTAAAGATAGAATCTCGAATAGGTTTTTGAAAGTAGTAGAATAAATGAGGTCAATATAGTTGGCATTAAGTTTAAGTTAATTATTAGATTTTCTACCAAAGAATTGAGTAGAAAGAATTGAAGAAACTTCAAGTGTACAGTGATTAGAAATATGAAAAGAGTTTAAACTACAGCCTTGGCAAGGCTTACAGGTGATAAGAGAAAGAGGATAACAAGTAGAAAGGAAGGAGTTAATGTCATATTGCCAGTGAGTAATAGAAATTAAATTGGATTGGCAGAAGACTTTGCAAACTTGACCAATAATAATATTGTTATCATGGCAGGCAAGGACCCAGGGCTTATGAGATTTGTTAATAGAATTAGTTTAATGGGCAAATAAGTTAAATCCAGAAGGTTGAAAGAAAGAAATAATAGAGCAAAAGGAGGAATGTAACAAAATAGTATTTTCAAAATAAAGAAACCAGGCAGGCTTTTTCCCTTTGGGAATATAAAGTAATCTGGAAGAGAGATGAGACCAATTAAGTAGTGTGCTATTGTCAGCAGAGCATAATTGTTCAAGAAAAAGAATATTTTTGTGGTGAAGTTGCTGTTTGAAAGTATGGTATTTGGAGTAATGAGAAAGAATATTTTCAAACGAAGAGCTACTACCAGATATGGTTTGTGGCCAAGATATATTAGGGCTAAAATAAATGAATATACTAAGAGAGTTAAAGAGTTGTATGATTTTAAAAGTAGTAGTATATCTATTGGAACCATCTATTAGAGGATTAGGATGTTGGAGAATATTGATAGTAGACTAAAGATTATTTTGAAGTTGTTGAAGTCTAATACATGTAGTTAGGCCAAGGGTTGATATATTGTTAATACGGTTAAGAAAGTTACTAATGTAATGTTGGAGTTGTATATTCTATAAACTATGGATATTGTAAAGATTGTGGTTAGACATAGTACTGTTAGGGATGGAATGGAAAAGGTGCGATTTGTGTTTGGCAATGGTTAAGTATTTTCCTGAATAAGGTTGCAGGTGGAGGAAGAAATGACAATATTTTGAATATGGTATTCAGTAGTAGGAATAATAACAGTATTAATTATATAGATGATTTGTTTATCGGTAATAGTTTTAGTATTGGCAATATTAGCTAACTATAAAGCTTTATCTTGAATAAGTTGAATTTGTTGTGTATGCTTATTATTAATAGTAAACTAGCAGCCCAGGAACTTGAATGGTTGATGAGTTGGAATAGATGAGAGTTGAGAGTTAAGAAAAGAAACAGAAGCAGATGGGTGTTTAGATATCAGAATAGATTTAGAAAGATTGACTTGAATATTGGCTACATTATAAAATGAAGTTGCAGTATCAATAATTTTGTCAAGTTCTTCTTTTGATTGAGTAATCTAGATAGTATCATCCATATAGGCAAGGACTGATACAGAAGTATGATAGTGTTTGATAAATGGGTAAGTAAGGCTTGGTTGCCAGGATATAGAAAGTGTATAGCCAGAAAAGTGTAAAGAGATATATGAGATTAGAGGGTCATAGTAAATTCACCAAAAGAGAGGAGTAATAGTTTCACCTTGATCAATACTGTTTTTAACTGAATAAAAATCAGTAAGACCAAGATTAGTAATAACATTATTAGTTCGATTAAAAAGAATGTTGGAGAGAATATTAATAAGCTGTATAGGTATTTGAAGTCTATGGAGTGATTTTTGAAAAAGTTCAAAGTTAACAGAGTTATAGGCTTTACTCATATCCTGTAAGAGAAGCCAAAGTTGATTAAATTAACAATTAGCATCTTCAATAGTATTGTTCAAAATATGAATAGGAATAGATGTAGAATTGCCAGAAAGGGCAACATAGTTAAAGGGAAAAAGAATGTTATATAAAGACAAAGTATTGTTAAGGCGGTTAGTAAGAAGTTTGATATATAGTTTTCTAATATGTTCAACTAAGCTAATTGGTCTAGTATTTGATAAATTGCCATCAAAGATAGGTTTTTTAGAAATGGAAAAGATACGATCCTCTTTCTATTATTTAGGTATAGTTTGAAGAGAAAAGCAGCGGTTAAAGAGTGAAATGATAGCTAAAGTAAAAGAAGGGCAAGCATGTTTGATCATTTCATAGCTAATACCAGAAGGGCTACATGCTTTGTTGTTGGGTAGTTGGCTAATTGTAGAGGTGATTTTCTCTTGAGTAAAATTTGAAAGAATACTAGTATACCAATTGGGATCAATGTTTAATTTCGGGTTATATTCAGTTTGCCAATAAGATTCAAAGATACTATGGTTAATGTCATAGTGAGCAGTCCAGTTATCAAAGTGTTGTTGGATGTATGATTTAATAGTTGGAGGGTCAGTAATAATATCATGATTGAGCTTGATATTATTGAATTTAACAGGATCTTTGTAACGATTTAGGATGCTGTTAATCATAGAAGTAGGGTTTGTTTGGAGTTTTGTATATCTTTTATCTATAGAGTCATTAATGTGTTGTCTAATTTCTTTGATATTTTCAATGTTTTGGGCATAATAAATGTTTTTTCATTCTTCATTAGCTTCAGAGATCCAGGATGATAGAAGGTGATGAGATGTAGGTATAGTAGGAATTTGTAGGCTTAAGGATTGGTTAAGAGAAGAAATAGTAGTATTGAAGTGTAAAGAGATAATTGTATTGGATTTGAGAGAGTATTTGATATGATGAATAATATTGCCAAGCTTTTTAAGATTGGAGTGAAGTAAAGATGCTTTAGAAGAGAAAACATGTTGGAAATTATAGACTGTAAATTTTTTATTGGGAATATGTTAAAGAGCAGCAGAGATAATACTAGTTTGAATTTTGTACCAGGTAGATTCAGGAGATTCATCAGTATAGATAGAGAGTGGAGTAGAGTTATGTGTAAGATTGGTATCAACTTGGTTGGCAAATTCTTCCCACTTTGTAGAGTTTATAACTTTATAGTTAAAAACTCTATGGCATGTTCGAGTTTTATGTCTACGTTGACCCTGTAGAGCATATGGAAAGGACTAGCAGGAAATAAGAATTTTGTGATTACTAAGTGAGCTAGTATTAGTATCATCAGTTTCAAATGAAGTTAGGTAAATTAGGATAGTATAGTAACTCCAGATGAAGTCAATTTCACTACTATATCTAGAACTTTGCCATGTAGGTAAAAATGTGGAGGTGTGAGCTGCTAAATTGTACATGTTATTAAAGGTAAGGAATTGGAGAAGTTTGAATTTAATAGAAGAAGAGAGTATTGAATTTACTGAGACATTAAAATCTCCAAAAACAATAGGAAGTAAGTTAGAAGAAATTGCTTGTTGGATCTATTCAATTATAAGATTTTGGGTGTGGAGTCTTGTAGTGGAGTTATCACTAGGAAGATAAATAGAAATGATGTGAAATTTAAAATCATGTTTAAAAAAGAGATCTATAAACATGGCATATCCAGGGTAAGTAACTATATTATGAATATGAGGGGTAAGATAATTTTGAATCATAATAGCAGTGCCAGCTTTGAAGCTGTCTGTACAGAACCAGTAATAAGTAAAAGAAGAAGTTGAATGTGGTTTTGAATAAAAAGAATTGGAAGCAAGTTTTGTTTCAGATAGGCAAATGATATCGAGATTGTTGTTTAGACAGTATTCTTCCCAAACTTGTTGTTTTAGTCCTTGGTTAAGGCCACGAATATTATGAGTACAGATTGAAAGATTAAGGGGGGAGTAAGAAGAGTTGGGACTATAAGAAGTGAAGTTAGAAACAGGATTGTAGGAATTATTTAATAATGGAGAGTTGTGGGTGTAAGATCTAAGAGAGATAGAAGATTTGAGATAAATAGTTTCATAATAAGGTACAATAATATGATCTGGTAGAGGGCAGGGTTCACCGGGTGTATAGATGTGAGCTTTGCTAAAGTCTGATTTAACAGATATGACGATTTTTTCATATAGTTTGTTCCATAGACCAATGGTAAGTAAATGTAAGATAAAAGAGTTTAGAGTTTGTGGACTTTCAATGGGAGAACAATTTTGGGATATAAGGAATTGATTGTAACAAATGAGTGGATCATAAAATAAGGGAGTTATATTAATATGAATCTTATGTAAGTCTTCTACAGAATCGCTCGCCATATACCCGGCTCTTATGGTTCTGCAAGGACTAGAAGTACTCTGGTTGAACGTTAAAGTACTGTCATTATCTAATCCTTCCAGGTAAGTAGGCTTATCCACCTGCCTACTTATATCATCTTCCTTATTAACTGCCAAGTGTGCTTCTTTTAATAAGGTGGTGCTGTATTTATGGGGGTAGTAGAAGACTGAACTAATAAAAATGAGATTGGGATAAATTGGATTGGTTAAGAGAGATAGACAAGGGAGGTGAGGAATTAATAATAGTGTACATTGTAGAATTGTTATTAGGAGTTGAGATAGGAACATTTGTTGTTAAAGAGAGTTTGGTAATCTCAGAAGTAGTAACTTGTATAGAAGTCAAAGTGGAATTAGGAAGAATGTCATCAGGTGTAAAAGAAGTTTGGTAATCTCAGAAGTAGTAACTTGTATAGAAGTCAAAGTGGAATTAGGAGGAATGTCATTAGGTGTAAAAGAAGTATTTACAAGAAAGAGTAAGTCATCAATATTGGAAGGAACTACAAAGTTTAAGTTAAATTTGGTAACAATAATATTTTCAGCTTGTTTGCATGCTTTGTTGATATAGTAATTGGAAATTTGAGAGGTTGAAGGTTGTTGATCTTTAATAATATCAAAGTAGGTTATAATTTGAGCAAGAAAATCAGTTTCGATGAGATTTTGAATAACTAGATCAATAGCTTAATCTTTAGAAAGTTTGTCAATATTGTGGTTTTGAGCAGCAATATTTTGATAGGCAATAAAGTATTTATAGAAGAAGATATTACAGTGACTGGTAGATGTAGGAGTGGAATTGTTATAGCAGAAAGTTTTTTCAGCTTGGTCGGCTAATTCATGAAGAGTTGAGGTAGAAATTGATAGCTTGAATGTGGCTTGGTACTTATAATTGATGAAGAATATTGATATATCAATATTTAAGTCTTGTAAGTTGATATCTTCTTTGGAAAAAGTATTAAATGAATTCTCTAAAATTGCTTTAAAAAGTTTTGATGTATCATATTTATGGTCAAAAATATAAGAACAGTTGATATGTTTACATGTGAGTAAATGAAAATTAAGATAACGAAAACATTTATTACGTTTATCTTGAAAATTATAAGGTTTGAAGAAGGAAATATCTGAAAGAAGTAAAAGTTTAAGTTGGGTTATGAACTGTTTTCTAATTTGTGATTGAAGAAAAAGTTTAGTATCCTCTTTGTTGGAAATGGAAGGAAATTGTTTACTGTATGAAGGAAAGATATTTTCAAACTATGTATTAAAGTGATCGAAAAAATTTTTAAGAGATGAGATAGAAAATTATTCAAGAAAGAGAGTTTTAGAAATGTTAAAAAGTAATTGTACATTAAATCTATTATTTGATTTAATGGTAAGATATTTGTCATTCTTATTATAGGAAATAACAGAAGAGGTAAATTTAAAGTTTTAGGGCAAAACTTGAAATCTTCAGCAAATTTGTTGTAATTAATAGCTTGATAGTTGTTAGAGAGGTATAGATGCAGATGAGCTAGATTGAGGCAGAATTGTAATCGATTTGCAGTATTGTATAGCAGAACAGTAACAGGAGATATAAAGATTTCAGCATAGTTGAGTTTGGTGAAAAGGATTGTAGTAAATTTTAGAAGGATTTTTTTAAAGGTATCTTCAAGAATATGAAAAGGAATAGGAGCATATTGATTAATAGAAAGATTAATCTTATAGATATAATCAATAAGGAAGTCAGGACGTGTACCGGTCATCACATGAATAATGTGATAAAAGTTAGCTTTAAGGGGTTGCTTGTTGTTAGATATTGCTTCTTTAAGAGTACTACCAGAATAAAAATTGTGAAGATAGGTTTTGAGGAATGTAAAAAGTTTTAGGAGAAATTGGTTTGAAGTTTGGTATTAGGTTTCATGGTATCAGTTATAGGAAAATTATAAATTCAGTTAAAAGAAGGATTTTGTTTAGAATGGGAAATAGATTAGTTAGAAGGTGGGAAGTTAGATTTTTGTTGTAGTACAGAAGAGTAGGTTTGATTTTGAGGTTGTTTGTTTTTAGATATAAAACTTTGAGTAATTGAAGAGTAAGTTGGTTGAGAGGTAGAAGAGAACAGATATGAGTTTAGAAGTTGATAGGCTTGAGTATAAGAAGGTAAAGATGAAAATGAGGCCACAGACTGAGTAGAAGGCTGAGTAGCAGTAATTGGTTAAGTAGGAGGAGGGTTAGATGTAGATTGACTAATAGAAGTATTATTTTTGCAACGAAACTAGAAGCTTCATTATCAAAAAAGTCTGAATTATTTGAGAGAGAAGAAGTTTGGTTAGTGGTAAGAGTAGAAGAGTTAGTAGAATTATTATAAGTAACAGGATCAAGTTTGGGGATATCATTAATAGATGTTAAGGAACGTAAAGGGTTTTGAGTAGGGGAACTATAGATATATTCAGATACAGAAGAGGGTAGAAAATGATTTAAAAAACCAGGTTTAGAGGATGAGTCAGATTTATAGGGAAGTGAAAAAGATTGAGGGCAGGGAGTAGGAGGTTGGGAAGAATTTAATTGGTTTGGCTAAATAATTGAAGTTTGGGCAATTGAGGCTTGTAGGGGTTGATCAGTATGAGTTGTAGAGGGTTGGGAAGTAATAGGGATGGTTTGAGTAGATAGTTGGTATTGGGATACCAGAGTATTAAAAGAGGTAAGTGGTTTAAAATGAACAGTAGAAGTAGGAGTAGTTGGAGTAGGTGAAGAGACAGGCGATTCGAAGCGCAAACATGCTTTGTGGAATGGTTGGTTATTTTTGAATATAGCAATTTTATCAAGTGAATGAAGTTCAAGATCTGGTGTAAAGGTATATAGGATAGGCTGTTGACAAATTGTATATAAGTGTTGGCATTGATTTGGGTTACAAGGTGAATGTTGGCTTTGGGGTTGATTAACAAAAGATTAAGTAGGAGTATTAGGTGATTTAGAAGAAGAGGGTTAAACAACAGAGATAAATTTGGTATGATATTTTTTGCAGAAGCAAGTTACAATAGCAGCAATATGAGGGGTTTGAAAGAAGTGGGTATTTTTACCTGTACTATGAAGCTGAGTTAAGCATTTAGTAGAAGTGATACCTTTATTCGTAGGTTTAGTACTATTAGATCTATCCTCATAGATACCAAAACGATTGGGGTACTGGAATAAAAAGGTGTCAAAATTGATGGTATCAGGTTGTTTGGTACTAAGAGTAGACATTTGAGCTGTTTTTAACTTAAATATTTGAATAGAGATAAATTAGATGTCATAGAGCAATAATAATAATGAATTATTGTAGAGAATGAAGAGAGCTTCGAAATGGTATAAAATTTGTTTCATATAACGTAGATTACAAAAAGTCAAAGTAGGTTATACAAATTACATGCAGGCCATGTGTTACACAAACGTCACCTATAACCCGAGTATGCCCTGTGAAACTTGGATAACGTTGCTAAATTAAAAATAGAAAGAATACAGAGATAAAAGTAGTTAATTTGTGTAATAAAACTTAAAAATAGTGTAAATGGAGAGAACCACTAATGTTGAGGTATTTAAAAATGTGAGTAACGCAGGTTGAGGTTGCACAAAAAACGTCTAAGTGGTTTTTGCCAAAATGTTTTAGAAAAAAAAGAAAAAAATAGAAAAAGAGAATTATAAGGAGTTAAAACAATAATTTGGATGTAGCTCTATTAGTTTTAAAGCTACAGACTTGTACTATAGCTTGTTATGACGGGAACCATGATCTCTTTAACTTTTTCTAAGCTTAAACAGTATGTTAAGAAGGCCGTTTGGTAGGTATTTTGAGTAAAATACAAAAGCAGGCCAAAAGGTCTTAACTTGACGACTTTACAAGTTTTAGCAATAATATTTAGATATTATGTATAGCAAGAGGGAAGAAACAAGTTTACTTAAGAGACAAAATTGTATTTGTATAGTAAAATAACAAGCAATAAAATATTTTTAAAATAATTAAAGTGAGAATTTTTGTGTACAAGTGATAGTTAGGAAGAGTTTTATTGTTTTCCATTTATTAAATATAAATAATAAGTATACAGTATAATAGTATTAATATTAGTACAATTAGATTTTTAAACTAATATACTGTATTATAAAATACTTTTTTAATATTAGATTTGCAAGTTTAAATAAACTCTTAATATAATATCATTAGTATTCTTATATAGAGAAATTTCTCCAAAGACTGAACTTCTAACAATATATATCTAAAAACAATAAGAAAAAGTATATTATAATACTATATAGACTCAGAATAATGTTTACTATATATTATTTCAAGTGCATTTTATAAGTGTTATTTCAAAATAGTGTTAATTTTTAAGCTGTACCTCTTAATTATTTCTTAATGTATTCTGCAGGCAAATGCCTGCAAAATTTACTTTTTATATAATTTCTAAAGAAGTAGATAGTAGAGGTCCTTCTAAAATATATTTATATTAGTTTAGCCAGATATATAATATTTTAATAAAGTAATAATTACAAAATTCATAATATAAATATTAAAAATTATATTGATAATTTTTAAAAAAAATAATAAAAAAATAGTACAAATTTTAAAAATTTAATATGGTCCATTTTAAATAATTTAACTACTAAAATGATTATCTCAATAAGACGCTTTTAACAAACTTAGAATTATCAAAATCCAATTACAGGATTCTAAAATTATTAAAGATTTATTTAGCAAATAAATCTTTAATAATTTTAAGATTTTTTAATTAAATTTTAATAATTTTAGACTTTTTAAAAGCATCTTACTAAAACAATCATTTTGGTAGTTAAATTATTTAAAATGGACCAGTAGATCAAAAGTTATTAAGTTTTTAAAATTTTCACTATATTAATAATAAGTCTAAAATATATAAATAAAATGTATTTAAAACAGAGATAACCTATTTTTTTAATAGTTTTAAATTTGAAATAATTTTAAGGAACTCTTTCTGATGATCACTTGAACCATATTTTTCGAAAAAAATTTTATCGCAAGAAAAGATCTTACAAGCTGGCACTTGACCTAAAAACCTAGATAGTAAGACAGCATCTGTCATTTAGAAGTAGTTTTCATACGCTACTTGCCAACAGGCTTAAAGTTTATCACTTACTGCATAGTCTCGGCACTTGTCGTTTAAAGGTAGTTCTCATACACTACCTGCTGACAAGCCTAGAGTTTATTACTCACTGACAAAAAGGTTGAGCAGGTGTTGAGCAGTGGGTCTTGACTATAGAAAAGAAAACTCACACTCTTTTAAATTGGTTTGAAGCTCAAGTGGTCTCTCTTTACCTCTTGTCGTTTTTCTGTCAGTCTCCAAAATTTTTTATAAAAAATGGAAGATTTGGCTTACTCCCTCCAAAAGATCAGCATTGTTTACTTACCAAATCCAGATAGACTAGTAGATAGCAATCACGTGTTTGGAGACAAATACGTTATACAAGCCCTAGAACGAGTTCCGGTTTAAAAAGGAATTTCTGGTGGTGGCACCAAGTGGCTTGAGATATGAGTACCCAAGTGATGGCGTCTTTACGGAAATGTCGTGTCCTTGTCATCATTAGTGCTGTATATGGAGAGTCAGATCCTAGTACTGCGATAGCACTTGGTTTGAAATACGGTCTAGGTTATTAAAAAGATTCAGAATTGGGTCAGAGGGATTTTTAAAGTTAAGCTTAGACTTACAACAGAGATATACAGATGTTGTATCTGGTATATAATTTTTAAATCACTTGACACAGGTTATAATAGTGTATTCGGATCACTTAATTTTGTCTTTTTTTTGCTTGTTTCATCTATATTAGAATTGGTTTAGGTTCCTCTTTCCTTTTTTTCTATTTGTTTCATTTTTTTTTTTGTTTCTGTTTTCTTTTTTAAAACAATTTCTATTTTTTTTGGTTATAAGGGAGCTTTTAAAAAATTTCTTTAAATATACTTTTCTTCATAATGTTGGCATATATATTAGTCTTATGTAGAAGTAGAAGGTAATATGTATAATCTGCTGGGATTTAAGTGGATTCAGTTCAGGAAGATATTACCAAAATTTAAGGTGAGATAACTCGAAAGAAGGGATCGGCTCTTAAAAGAAGTCTTTCTTTTGTAAATTGGCATATATGTTTGCACTACGCAGAAGTAGAAGAAAATATATTCTGCCTGAACTTTAGTGAAATAAGTCTAGAAGGAAGATAAAATATAATCGGTTCAAACTTAGATAGCTGAGTACCACGCTATAGCAGGTTTTTAAATATATATAGCACCATATGTGAAGCTTGTTGGCAAATATCAGTGCGATAACCATACTTGGGCACTTTCATAGCAGCCGGGTAGTTGTCTAATACATAAATTAGATAGTTAATTTTGTAAATTACAAAAACTCTAACAAATTAGTATGAGGTTATCAAAGGAAAAAAAAAATAAATAATAACTCAATATCATTATAAATATTTTGTTGTTTTTAATTTGCAATTTGAATTACAGAATCAATTATTTTTTTTTGACTATTATATCGAGTTTTTCAATTATATTTTAATGCATTATTTTGTTTAGCTAGTTCTTTATTTATAATATTTATTTCTTGAATATAGTTTCAACTTTCAATTATATAGTCATATACATACTCTAAATGTTTTTTAAGATCTTCTATCTCATTTATTTTTATATTTAATTGTGCTTTCAACAAATGAATATAACTTTCAAAAATATATGATATATTATCAAATGCTTGTACACTAATTTCTTTAGTCTCTTTATTATCAATTTGAATGCCAATTTCACAAGTATTATTTTCAATATCTGCATATTCTATCTGAGTTTGCTTTTGTTTATTTTGTCTATTATTAGGTTATCAGGAAGTTCGAAAGGCATTAAATAACTAACGAAAAAGTGTTAACCTATATTGGGTTTGTTAAACTACACTTTTATTAATAAAATTAATATTAAATAACACTTTATACGTTAAACAACTTTAGTTATTCAACTGTATATCATGTTAACAAACATGATATGCAGTTAAATAACTAAAGTTATTTAATGTATAAAGTGTTATTTAATACTAATTTTATTAATAAAAAGTGTAGTTTAACAAACCCAATATAGATTAATACTTTTTCGTTAGTTATTTAACATCTTTCAAACTTCCTAATGCCGTATTTGTGTATAACTAGAATCTGAAAGAATTTGCCTCAAAAAATCCGACATAACAAGCTGATTATGGTGCATTTCACATAAAGAAAAATCTTCTAAATGTGTTTGAATTTCAACTAATTTGGAAAAAAACTATTATATAATAGAAGATAACTTTTTGCCAAATTACTATCTGCATGCCATTTTGTTTGGTACTTTTCAGTTTTACATTTTAACAATCTAAGATCTTTATATAAAAAAACTAAAGAAGCAATAGCACAAGGTAATTCTTTTGCATTTCATCTTTGCTCAATTTTAACAGATTTCACTAATAAAATAATTTTTTTTTTTTTTTTATAAAATTCGGCAGTCATGCCAAAACTTTTATTAGATTTATTGCAATTGGCTCTACTATATGCAAACTTTTCGCCAAAACACTAGCTTTAGCATCTAAATTACAAGCTTTGACTAACCTGGTTATCTACTAGACACCTATATTCGACCTGCTATAGCCGATTTTGTCTATGCTATCCCTTCTAAAACTGAAGTAGATAGATATATCATCAACTAGAATCGGCTACCCGTCATGACCGCTAATTTCCTTAAGACCTTCTCCTTCTTAATATCTAAGCAAGAGGATTTTATAATCCTTGCCTCAAGAATGACAAGTATACTAAAAAAAGACTAAAACTAAAAAAAAAAGAATAGAACAAAAAGTGGAAAATCTACAAAACCTAAGCGAAAATCAAATAAAACAAAAGAAAAAAAAAAAAGAATAAAAAAAAGAGAAAGACAAAAAGAAGAAAGCAAAAACCATGAAAGCAACAGATACACTAATACTTGAGAAAACAAATACTTTGGTTAAAAATTATTTAATACTCTGCAAAACAATTCTCACCTTTGTTTTACTTTGGTATTAAAATAGTTCTTGTTATGTGGGGAATATGAAATTTTTCTTATTTACCCATTGATACAAAACTATATGGTTGATCTTTGTTTACCTACTATTCATACACGTCCTTCAACAGTTGTCAGGTGTAGAGCGCCTGCCTTCCTCGTGATACTTCCTGATTCAGTAGTGTAAACAATGTTAATTGTTTACTAGGGTATGCCGAAATTCACACTTTTTGGAAAAAATTTCAAGAAAACATAAAATAATTTTTTTTTTTTTTTTATATTTAAGGTGAGACCTTGCTCTTATCTTTATTAAACTTAATGAAAACTTTTTACATGATTGAAAAAGGTTTTATATTTTAAGCCTAGTGCTAAGAATAAGAACTCAGATATATAGCTAAGAAGATCTAGAAACTAAGTGTACCTAGTAACTTATCTGCAGCCTAAATCTAGAACATAAAATAATTAAAGTTTAGAATAAATAAATTATAATAAAAAAGTTAAATAAATTATTATATACTTGTTTTGGCTTAACTTTTATATTGTAACTTTATTTGATTTTTTTAAAGTTTTTTATAACAATAATAAAAATAAATACAAAAACTATTTAAAAAACTATATAATAATAATAAATATTAAAGCATATATTATTTGAATAGTTTAAATAAAAAAGGTGTTTATTTTTATTTTTATTTTTTTTTAATAATTCGGCAATCATGCCTTAGCTTTATTAGACTTTGTACAATTTCTCTAGAATATATAAAATTTTACAACTAGGTATTTTAGAAGGTAAGTGATAAACTCTAAACTTGTCGGCAGATAGTGTATGAGAACTATCTCTAAATGACAAGCGCTATAACCCACATTGTTACCTAAATTATAAGTTAAAACTAACCCGGTTACCAACTTGGCACCTATATTCGACCTGCTATAGCAAGATTTCCCTCCTTCTGGACCCTCCTAAAATTGGATATAACTCGGTTCTCAACAGTGGACCTTGCTGCCCATCATGACCACCTCTTCCTTCTTTCAGACTTCTTCTATCAAAGCTTGACAACATAATTAAAACTCTTACTTGTACATAAAAGTAAAAAAAACAAAGCCATGTTTATGAAAGATATAAACATTTTAGGAAAAAAAACACCTCACAGTGAGAAAAAAAAACTTTTCAACAAATTCTAAAATAGTCTAACATAAATGAACAAAGATGAAAAAAGCGAAAAAAAAAAAGAAAGGTAGCTATGATACACTATTATAGCTCATGCCAGGCATAAGGATAAAAATTATATAATAATTGCAACTAATTACTATATCTCGATTGTAAATCGACAGTTTAGCTTTGGGACTCATTCTGGGCACCAACTCTCTTTCCCATACCATAGCACCATATTTGCAAAACAACAAAACACGTGGTTGCCTTCTACTGAGTTCATCCCGATTTGGTAGGTGTAAACAATGCTGATTTTTTGGAGAGAGTAAGCCAAAATGCCCACTTTTTGTTGAAAAATTTTGGTAGGACTGGCACAAAACGATGACGAGAGAAAGATCTTTGATACTATTTAAAGGAAAGTAAGTTACTAGAAACAACAGAAATAGTCTTTCTTCTAGACCGAACTGCACTACTCATATTTTGTCAGTGAGTGATAAACTCTGAACTTGTCAGCAGATAGTGTATAAGAACTATCTCTAAACGACAAGCACTGAGTTTGCAGTGAGTGATAAACTCTAAGCCTGTTAGCAGGTAGCATATGAGAACTACCTCTAAACAACAGGTGCTGACTTACTGTCCCTCTTTCACATCTTATGTAGTTTGGCTAGTCAGTTTCTACTGTTTTTGTTGAAAAGTTTTTTTGGTAAAATTTGGTTCAAGTGATCGTTAAAAAGTATAATTTATTAATTGTACTAAAGAAAATATAATTTAAATTATAATTCCAAATGATTAAGTTTTCAATATTTGTCAAAATTGCTTTGTAATAAAATTAATAAAATTATTTTATTTGTTTATTTAATATAAATTAATTTTTAAATATAAACCAAAAAACAAATTAGATATTAAAACAGTTGATCTAAGGAGCCTTTAGCTTGTTCATTTATAGTAAATATTTTAAAATGCCTAGCTTGTCTGAAGTATACTGTTGAATCCGAATACGTATTCAACTTAGTCTGAAGTGAAACTAATATAATATTCAACTTATCACAAGTGCAAAAATAAAATAGTGATATTGATATATATTTTTTATTATTAGCAAGATATACACATTATTATGCAATCGAATTAACCAAACAATCATTTGGTTAATTTTTTACTAAATGTCCCAAAATTTATGAAAAAAGCTATAATATGAACATGTGATATTATATTGATATTTGGTAGTTATAATTCTGAAAATAATAGGTTCATTTAGCTGTGATTAGTGTGTTATTAAACCCAAAATGAGATATACTTCTGGAAATTATGTTAATATTGCGCTGAGAGATAACTTAAGTAGTTGCTTATGTGGCTTAGCACTGGCTAATAGTTTTTGCCTATATAATGCTGGCCATCCATTAGCATAAATATATAATATTGATATTTACAATTATGTTTGTACAGCTTAGCACTAATACATCTGCATAATGCAGGCCAGCTGTCAATATCAGCATGTGATATTGATATTATGAAAATAGTTAGATTCTTTTAAAAGGAAGAGAAAGTTGGTCACAAATTGTGGTCTGTTGCAGATGAGTGAGCAATTGTTAGCATAAGGCCCGAAAAAATGAATTTTTTTTCAAAAAAAATTAAAAAAGCTAATTTTTAACAAATTAAAGGTTTGAAGGCTATCAACCTAATTATATTAATGTAGGCTAACTATCTAGACACATTACAGCACTTTTAGTAGGCCCTAGGTGATTTCTATAAAAATTTTGCCTATTACCCAGCTTATTATTTCCAGTTTCTATAAATTTCAGAATAGCTAAAAATTTCTCAAAAATCAAATCGATGAGTACTTAAGCTACCAAGTCAAAACAAACAAAATTTATCTACTCAGTTATTGACAATTTTTTAAGTACTTAGAATTTATAAAAACAGCATAAACTCAAATTATAGTGAGAATTATCTATATACTAAGACTGGAGCCGCTTGACTTGGGATATTTGAAATCAATTATAAACCAAGAATATATTATTAACAAAATAATTCAGTCTAAATAATAAAAATTGAACCGATTTACCATCCCTAAGCTAAACTGCGTAGAACTTTCATAGTTTCTGGCCAAATTATGTTAGTCAAAATTATATTAATATTGGCCAGATTTAAACAGTTAAATGGTTAATATGGATATTGTCATCATAATGATATAATGTTAGATACCATGATAAAATTGTTAGAGGTATTACCTAGGTCAGTTGACCCATATGGGTAACCTGACCTGACAGGTCACGGATCGAAAATTAATCTAACCCGGGTCAAATGGGTCAGGATTTAAAATAGGCAAAATTTGCTAAAATAATATTTTAATGTTTATTATATATTGTACCTATATAATCATATTGATAGATTACAATTTTACTAAAGCTCTTACTGAAACAGTATAGGACAGATCATGAGTCAAAAATTGGATCAAGTAGTATGGATAAAGACTGATGAACTCAGATTGCTCAAAGAAATTTTTGATACCATATAAGCGCGAAATAACATTTGTGGGCATTATTTGAAAATCAAAACCTTCAAAAATAGTTTATATGGTCCTGAATTAGCATCCATCGGTGTTCCGAATTAACATGGAGTAGCATATAATTATTGTTGGAAAATGATACGCAGCAGGTCTTCCATAAGTGCATCCTTTATAAGTACAATTTACACACACTTTCTTTCCATAAGTGCACTTCACATACACTTCTTTCTATCCGTGCACATCATTTGATCCGTCTAATGTAATGTACAGTGCAAAAAATCAATGTGCGCATGTGAGGATCGAACATGAAATTTTCTTGTTTATATGAAGAAATCATGTGATCATATGAGTGCGCACATACTTTTCAAACTGAAATTTTTACACTGGTAACGTACCATTATATGTAGATTACATTCCATAAGAGCACATTCCGTAAGAGCACTTTTTTCTAATTACATACATTTATGAAAGACTTCTAAAGCGGAGTAGATCTTATAATATATATTTATTGAATTAACTTTAGGATTAGAATCATCTTATATTAGGGATAGATTAGGTATATATAAGCAAAATTGCCTTCACGACATTTTTAATTAACCCATCCAAGGTAGGTTTAGACTGGTGTTTTTTGTATTTTCTGGTTTTCGATTTTATTTCTTGTCTTGCTTCTCTGGGGATTATTAAATTCTATAATTTGATTAGCCATATTTCACATGATTCTGCTCCGCTTTAGATGACCCCAAAGAAATGACGCACATGAACGTATCCAAATAATGCACAGATGGCGCTTATACGGTACAAACTCCGAAAAGATCTGATTTAAATATTTGTTGGTATGTTTAGATATGCTACAACGGGCACACATCATATATCATCCATATGACCCGTTGACCCGGGTCGACATTTGACCCGTCCGGGTCGTTATTTTCCGACCCGGGTAATGCCTCTAAAAATTGTCAACACATGATTTAATTTATCCAATCAAATCACGAACAAATACCAATCAGCGTGCAGAGCAGATCTCCGATTTCTTAATTGTATATTCTATAATAATAATAATAATAATAACTAATAACTAATAACTAATAACTAATAACTAATAACTAATAACTAATAACTAATAACTAATACGTAATAATAATGGTAAGTGATAGTTGCGCAGCGCGTGACGCAGCGTAAAACCAGTACGATCTCCTGCTGCATCGCAGTTTGGAGAGTTATTTGTATAATGATATTAGTTAAATTATTGTTTATTAAACAAGGGCAGCTGCGCAGCGCGTGACGCCGTGCAGCTATCAGAATACAAAGTTTTTTATCAGAATTTACAGTAATTCATGATGAAAAAAAATGATAATTTAATACAAATCAACTCAACCTTAACTGAAATCACATTAGACTGCAAGTATTTTTGCAAAGATACATGATTAAAAGCCACCAATCACAATAAGTATTTAAAAGGTTGATAATAAGCCTCGGCACTCTTTTCTTTGGCAATTCATCAAAGCCTTATAACTGTCTCAATTTTTCTCGCCCTATTTCACCCGCTACAGACAGTCACTAATGGTTGATGCTACTTTTCCTCTAATGTTACGATGATGCTTGGTGTAATTTTATTTGTCAATTTTCCTGAAAGTATATTATTGTTTAATTTAATTTGTTCAGTTCAAATTCTCGCAATACAGTGTGCAGACTTTAATTGTATCTATTTCTGGCACCTGTGGCTAGCTGGTAATTTTTCAGCCACATAACCAGTCATATTTATGCTTTTCAATTGAATCAATTGAATTTTTTTCTTCACTCTTCATTTACCTTATATTTGTGCTAATTTATTTAATTCGATAGATTACATCATATTAAGGATTTTATCAGAAATAATATAATTGATTGTGCATAAATTACGATTATTATTGAAAATCATGTTCAAATATGAAATTAAATTTAGTCTTATCAAAGTTGCCAGCGGCGCCCCACTTACACTTGTATTATATAATTTTGGTACATAACATTTTGAAATTATTAAATTAGTAATTAATTGAATTATGTGATTCTATCTAACAATCTCTGTATTATCTACATGCCCGTATTCCTATTCCCATCTTTAAAATTCCAAGCTTCATAAAACCAGTTCTTGTAGGTATTATTCCAGATCTGTTCTTTCTCCCAGCAACGTTGAACAATTTCACTCTTTGTAATCAGGCCTTCGGTCGTTGAATTCCAAATGACCCTGACCATAGCAATCCCTCTTCATATTCGGAGTATATATCCTTCATGACTTTCATCTTCTTGATGTCTTTATCTGATGGATTAAGATTATTTCACTAGCGGAGTGGAGATCCAGATTCTCGTAAAAGTCATGGAAGGGATTTTGGCGAAGAGGCACCCAATTTGAATAGCCGACATAGTGAACAAAGTACTTCATTTCTTTAGCCACATGACATATCCACTCACTCACTAGCCAGTCCTCATAGCCTTTGGTATTTGAACTAGCCCAGTCTGATCCAACAATGTCTATAACGAGGTCGCGGGAGAGAGTATATCCTCCGCCTAATTTCGAATCTGAGGAAATTAGTTTAAAAAGTGCATGAAGCGTTGATAATAAAATGAAATAAACAACATACCTGCCATATATGTACTGTGTATGTCCCAATCTGGAAGTACGGCATTGCCATAGTACACACGCCCTCTCGGTATGTCTTGAATATCACGATAGTAATGAATAAGGTGGAGGAAAGCGTCATCGTCCAATTTAACCATATAGTTATCCTTCCTCTAAGCATATTCAAAATATTGAATGTTATTAACGTATGTAGTATCATTAACAAGACTAGAGTACTCACATTTTTAGCAAACCATTTAAAATATTCAAATGTCTTTCCTTCGTCTATGTTCTCTGTGATATTCAAAATAACAATATCTCCGTGCATTTTAGACTCCTCTTCCAGCTTATCTTTATATTCGTCCCTTGGCAGTCCAGAAATGAACCTAATCGAGACTGGCGATTTCTTGACACCAAGATACCGCGCCAGAGCGTCGTTATTATGTGTATACAACTTGCGCAACAAGTCCCTAATCTCTATCATCCACAGTCATAATCCCGATTAAAATCGTCAAATTCTGATCCACGCCTGGAGGGCCCGGAGGAGGTTTGGTATAGGTATAATATTCTATATTCGATAGTGGGACTATCGATTCTAAGGAGAGAAGATGAGTTGAAAGGTAGTAAAATACGTAAAGGCTGAGAATAAAGATGGAGAAATAGATGTAGTATTTATGGATTGTGGGTTTGGACATTTTAAATCTGATGTCCCGAAAATACAATGTGTTCGAATATTTATAAGCATTAATATGCCGCTGGTATTTCAGCCTAATTCATCGTCATGTTACACTATCTACAGAGTATGTATCTATTAGGATGCAATGTATTTTAAAATTACTGAAAGCTCTTTTAACAAAAGATGCTTTACCGAATTTACATCTATTTTTATAAATTATGGGTCACCTGATAACCCGAAAAAATGTATAAACTAAAATTGCCGACAATCACTGACAAAGTTATCCTGGTTTATGTTGAGTTGTGCAAATTTGTTCAATTGAGAGGACATCTTGTTGGAAAATTTCTTTTCGGAGAATATTTTTTCGGGAAACCATCTTTACGGAGAAACATCCTTTTGGAGAAATGTATCAAAATATTTGTCGTTGAGAAACTTCAGAAAAAAATTTTGTCTGTGGAACAGAAGTTCAGAGAAATGGTTTTGTCAGTGAAAAAGTCTAATTTTCAGAAATTTGGGTTGTCGGGAAAGAAAATTCAGTAAAAGATTTCTATCTTGTCAGAAAAAGGAATATCAGAATTATACCAGGAACGTTAGTACCAGGAACGTTAGTGTATGGTTTTACTGGCATCTAAAACGAAGGCAAAATCTTAAAGCTGATTGGTACATATTT
>CAJVPY010001062.1:0-21358 GCA_910591965.1 Dentiscutata erythropus
ACATATAAAAAACTATCAATAGACATATATTTGTCTAATGACTTTTTCCCATTAGACTATGTAAGCTCACAACCCTGGTATAAGCAAAAATAATGTTCGTGGTTGTTATTTTGAAAACCAGATCTTTCAAAAATAACATGCATGGTCTTGAATTAGCGTCCCCGATAATGATGTACAGTCGATACAAACTCTACGAGTGCACTTCACATGCACTTTCCCTATAATAATACTGTATATGCGTGAGATAACGTTCGCGGACGTTATTTTGAAAATCGGATCCTTCAAAAATAACTTATACGGTCTCAAATTAGCGCTCATGGACATCCCGGATTAGCACAATAAATGATCTTATACTGTATCATTATAGGGAAAGTGCATGTGAAGTGCACTTATATAGAGGTCCAATCCGGATAAATTTGTCATCCGTTTATCCGTATCTGAATTATCCGGATAATTCAGATCGGATAAACAGATCCAATATCCGGATAATCCGTCTGAAATTCGGATAATTATTCGAATATCAATAGTAAACAGATATCCGCTATCTGTTATCGGAGTATCCGATCCGAACTTTATTCAGATATCCGATAATTCTTCGGATAAACGCTATCCGGATTGGACCTCTACACTTATAGGGTTTGCGTATAGAGTAGAGGTGCAGGCGAATCGTTCCGTAACTTTGCTGTAACTATATTAAATAATTATAGAAAGTTACAAAAAGTTACGGCAAACATGCCGTAACTTTTATAATTATTTAATATAGTTACGGCACGTTACGGCATCATTGGGACAATTCGCCTGCACCTCTAATATGGTGTATCGACCGTACATCATTTATTGCAACAATATAGAGGTCCAATCCGGATAAATCTGCCACCATTTATCCGTGTTATTATATCTCCGGATATCTATCTGATTATATCGGATATCCAAATAGATTTAAACGGATATCCAAACAGATTTCCGAACAGATATTTAAATGATACATAAACGGATATCTAAATGGATATCCAAACAGGTATCCGAACAGATATCCGGATTCCCAAACAAATATCCAAATGGACATCTAAATGGATATCCAAATGGATATCCAAACGGATATCCCAAGCAGATATCCAAACAGATATCTAAATACATAATCCGAATGATTTATTAAATAACCAGATATCTATTTATTAATCTATTTTAACTATTTATCTATTAAAATCAGATATCCAATAAATGAATAGATAAAAGTTAATGGATAGGACCTCTACAACAATAAATTATTTGCGACATTAAGATGTGCGTTAATAATTTGCTGCCATGCAAGTTATTTTGAAAGATCCGATTTTTATTTCCGCTTATACGGTATTAAAATTTATTTTATTTATCGGTTGGTGCAAATTTTTGAATGATTACAGAATTAGTGGGAACATGATGAATTTTGTGATGATAGTTTTCGATAATAAAAATTTCGGCCGGTACATTATTTCGGTATAATTTTGTACCGGCCGAAATTTGGTTTCGCCAGTGTGAGAGTTAAAACATTCACAACCACAAGGTAAATATTTGGTTGGTTTAGAGGACTTGTTAGGTTTATTATTGTCATTTATATTATTGAAAACAACACTTTTATTACCGAAAAATAATTACCGACGATCATCACAAAATCCATCACATGTCCCACTAATTTTCAAATCAGCTGTAATGCCGCCAACCTGGCACACATTCAATAGGTGGTGGACAATTCAGTATTTTAATGTCATCTATAACCAGGTCAGTATAGTATGGATTTTCAATAAAAAACATACCATACTGATTCGATATAATAATTTAATTTATTATAATATCTGATAAGTATGGTATGGTTTTTTAAACTATAAACCGTACCATACTGAACAGCTATTATATATATTAGTTGATAAGTATGGGATGGGTTATTATACACCCCATACTAGACTGTTCAGGTCACCATTCATACTGATATCCCAGTATTCTGTACAGTAATTCCATATATTCGTTCCATCATCAGTGTGACATTAATACCAAATCTAGTATGTTCAACACGAACTGTAGCGGTATGTTTAGAGATGGAAAAAATGCACATTTTATAATAACATGCGCACGATTGAGGAATCATGTGCGCACGCATGAAAACCATCTCTAGGTATGTTACACCAGCACATTACATTAACATGTGAAATCATAGATTTTTAACGCCCAATCAAATGCAAGATTTTGCGAACTCACCATACACTTCATGATGCAAGCATTACTATATTCCGTGCAGGATTACGCGCGGATCACGCGCGGTGCCCAGCACTAACCGGCCGGGCCGATTGTTTTATCGGCCGGGTCGGCCCAGGGTTTTACAGTAGCATCGGCCTGTATTATCAAAATATTTGGTATAAAACGGTAAAATTCCAACTCATCTATTATTGTCAGGAATTTTTTGGTTTAACTTTATAATTCATCACTACCATAAAAGATCATATACAAGATCCCACATATATCAGACCCACCTCACTTTTTACTAATTATTATTATTATTTTTTTACTAATTAATTTTTTTGGTGGAATGTAAGAGACCCGGGTCTTGTATATGAACTTTTACGGTACGTTATAAATTATTAATTCACCCTATTATCAATAAACTTTGCTTTCATTTTTATAATTCATCATAATATTAGCTATCACAATGAAATTAAATTGCATTGTCGCAATGAAATTTTTTTGCTTTATTTTGGTTCTTATTATTCTAAATGTTTACTTGTCAATTGTCTTGCCTTTTGGCTTAACAAATGCCTCGCCTATTGACTCAACAAATGCCTCTCTCTTAGACTTAGCGAAAAGAAGGTAATTTTATTAATTTATTCATGTTTATTCTACTGTAATAATTTATATTTAATAAATATTTTTGTTAAATTATTAGCACGTAAGTATAAGCATATTTATAATTAGGCCGTTCTAAGTTGATTAGTTGGTTAACGTCTTCCCCCTCTTGGTTAATTTCCCCCTGAAATTAACAAGCCAATGCAAAGAATTCTTTAATTATGTGATCAAAGTTGACAATGGATTTAATCAAATATTCTTGGAATATATGTGTAGTTTAAATCTTCCTCTCTCCCCTCGCATCTGTATCCAAATGTTGACGTTAACCAACTTATTAACTTTGAGCGGCCTTATTTTTAAATTATTATTTGTAATTTATATCTTTATTTCTAATGCATAAAATATATTTTAATATATATTTTTGTTAAATTATTAGTCGGTGAGTATAGGCTTTATTATATTATTTTAAAATTATTGTTTAATGATTCTTAAATTATTTATCTTTTTTCTAAACATATATATTTCGATAAATGGTTTTGTTAACGTATTAGCAAGTAAGTATAAGCTTAACTTTAATCGATTTAAATTATTATTTGAAAAATTATTCCTAATAAAATATATTTTAAAAACTTTTTGTTAAATTATTAGATAGTAAGTATAAAATTTTTTAAATTTTTACTGTATTTGATAATTTATATGCATTTATTTCTAATAATAATATTTTAAAAATATTTTTGTCAAAATATTAGTCTGTAAGTATAAGCTTATTATAACAAATTTGACAATTTATATCAAATTTATACGATTTTAATAAAAAATTTTTGTTGATTAATTAGTCGGTAAGTATAAACTTAATTATAATTATTTTTAAATTATTATTTGGCAATTTATGCATCTTTTTTCTAATAATTTATAATTTAATAAACGGTTTGTTAAATTGTTAGCAAGTAAGTATAAGCATAATTATAAATATTCTTATAAATTATTATTTGATAATTTATAGATTTTATTTCTAATAATTTATATTTTAACAAAATTATTAGGTGGTAAATGTAAAATTACTTGACAACTAATACATTTTTTTCTAATAATATATATTTTAATAAATATGTTTGTTAAATTGTTAGTTGGTAAGTATAAGCTTAATTATAATTATTTTTAAAACTATTATTTAATAATCATATCGGCGGATTTGCGGAATGGATCTAAATTAGGGTCCCTGGATTAAAAATTGCAGAATGCATAATGGCTGAAAATTTGGGTCAAGTTTACAATCGCATTGTTAAAATATATGTGCCTTAATTTTGGCAATTCCGCAAATTCGCTGATATGTTTTTAAATTATTCACCTATATTTCTAATACATATTTCAATAAATATTTTTGTTAAATTATTAGCAAGTAAGTATAGGCTTAATTATAATTATATTTTAAATTATTATTTGGTAATTTTTATATATTAATTTCTAATAATTTATATTAGCCTGTAAGTATAAACTTAATTTCATTTTTATTTTAAATTATTGTTGCAGCTGAAGCTGGAAATTTTAATTATTTTAGTATAAAATTTTCAAAAAAACTTTGGGCCTTTCGTTAGAGGGGTTTCTTTAGGGTTAGATTAGGGTTTAGGGTAGTTAATAATAAATGAGTATAAGTAGATTTTATTAGGGTTTATATTTTTTAAATTAAGGTCCCCAATTTCCAGCTTAAGCCTCGATAATTATTATTTGGTAATTTATACATATTTATTTCTAATAATTTATATTTTAATAAATGGTTGTGCTAACTTATTAGTTTGTAAGTATAAGTATAATTATATTATTATATATCATTTTTCTAATAATTTATATTTTGATTAACACTTTTATTAAATTATTAGTCCGTATGTATAACTATATTTTAAATTATTATTTGACAATTTTTATATCTTTATTTCTAATTATATATATTTTAATACCGTATTTTCACGAAATAACGCACAGGGGCGTTATTTTGAATTTTGGTCCGAGTTAAACTTAATTCGGGCAAATTTCGAAATTACACCCCTGCGTGTTATTTCGCGAATACTGTACATTTTTTTTTGTTAAATCATTAGTCAGTAAGTATAATCTTAGTTTAAAATTATTTTAAAATTATTATTTGCCAATTTTTATATCTTTATTTCTAAAAATACGTATATATTTTAATATACGTTTTCTTAAATTATTAGAGTGTAAGTATAAACTTAATTATAATCATTTTTTATATATTTTTATTTCTAATAATATACATTCTAATAAATATTTTATTAAATTATTAGAGAGTAAATATATGCTTAATTATAATTCATTTTGAATTATTATTTGATAATTTATACATATTTATTTCTATTACTAAATGTTTTTGTTAAATTATTAGATGGTAAGTGTAAGTTTAATTATTATATTATTTTTAAAATTATTCTTTTTATTTTTAATAAAATATATTTTAATAAATATTTTTGTTAAATATTAGTTGGTAAGTACAAGCTTAATTACAATTATTGTGGTGGCTTATGCTAAAATTGGATTATGCGAAAATTTATTTAAAGTCTTTATTTAAATTATAATACTTACTAAAATTCACATATACTTTATTATTAATAAAACTGCTCCTAACTAAAAAAAACCACAAAAATACTTACAAAATTTTTACAATTTTATAATAAAATATAGCAAAATTTTAGTATAAGCTAATTTTAGTATAAGCTACCACAATTATTTTTAAATCTTTATTTAACAACTTATATATTTTTATTTCAACTAATATATATTTTAATAAATATTTTTCTTAAATTATTAGTATGTAAGTATAAATTTAATTACAATTATTTTTAAAACTACTATTTAACGATTATATTAAATTTATTTAATAAATATTTTTATTAAATAATTAGCGCGTAAGTATAAACTTTAATTATAATTATTTTTAAAATTATTATTTAATAACTTGTATATTTTTATTTCTAATAATATATTTTTGTCAAATTTTTAGTTGGTAAGTATAAGCTTTATTTATTATTATTTTAAAATTATAGATTTTTATAATCTATCATCATGGTGATGTATCGCAACCCTTATCAAACAATTAGAATACAGGATCAGGTGTAATGTGAAAATGAAGTGATTACAATTTTTTTCAAAAATTTGCTATTACGAAATTTTGTCTATAAAAGCATCTCTCATACTCTAACAAAAACAATTCTCTTTAAATTTTGGGCTAGAATCTCTTCACTAAAGCATTTTACCCAAACCAACCCTAACCTAACCCTCGTTCTAACCCTAAATTAATGAATTAATTGTATTGGTTTGATTTCACGTTACATCAGATCTTATAAAGTGTGATATATCATATAGGCAAAAATTTTTATGGTTTATTTTTAATAATATATTTTTTTGTCAAATCATTAGTGCGTAAGTATAGGCTTAATTATAGCTATTTTAAATTATTGTATGATAATTTATATATTTTTATTTTTAATAATCAATTTTTGTCAAAGAGTTAAGCAGTAAGTATAATTATTTTTTAATATTTTATTAAATATTTTTATTAAAATATTAGTTGATAAAGGTATTTATAATTTATATTATACTAGTACTGTGTTGTATAGAAATATGAAACTTTTACTACATAGTATTATTTTTGTATTATTTTAAGATCTTTATAACAATACTGGTTTAATATAATTATAGATACAATATAATTATTTTTAAAATTATTATTTAACAATTTATATAATTTTCTTTTTAATGATATATTTTTAATATTTTTATTAAATTATTAATTGGTAAAAATAAGCTTAATTTTAAAATTATTATTTTGCAATTTATATATCTTTATATCTAATAATATATATTTCAATAAACATTTTTGTTAAATTATTAGTTCGTAAGTATAAGTATAATTATATTATTATTTATCATTTTTTTATTAATTTATATTTTGTTAAATATTTTGTTAAATTATTAGTTCGTAAGTATAAGTATAATTATAAATATTTTTTAAATTATTATTTGATAGTTTATAATATATATTTAATAAATAATTTTGCTAAATTATTAGATGGTAAGTATAAACTTAATTATTATTATTTAAAATTTTATTTAATACCTTAAACTATTTATTTTTATTTTTAATAGCTAGCTGAAAACCTGTATAATAATATACAGAAATAAATATATCTAGCTATAAAATTATTTTTTATTAAATTATATACATTTAAATTATTATTAATATATATATATAATTTATAGTATAAGTTCTAAATATTTATACTAATTTGTATACAAAATAAGAAAATTATATATTTTATTATATTATATATAATTAGATAAATTAATTAAAATTAATATTTAAATCTAATTATAAGATTAAAAATACAATTTATTAATAAAAATATTGATTATTAAAACTAAATAATATATATAATTAATATGAATTATATAAATCTGATAAATTTATTGTTAAATTAAAACTTTAATTAAACATTATACAAATAAAAGTATATATCATGTATAGAGTTCTTAGAAATAATAATAATAATAATACCATATACTTCCGAAATTAAGCACCCCCTTGGAGCAATTTTTATGGCCAAAATTCTCATGACCTAATAATCAAATCTGCATAATTTTGGTACCATTCAAATCATTTTGGCAAGCTGATTCGAATGGTACCAAAATTACATAGATTCGATTATTAGATCACAAGAATTTTGGCTATAAAAATTGCTCTGAGGTGCTTAATTTCGGAAGCATATGGTATTATTATTATTTATTATAAATTTATAATCTTTAACTTTCTAAAATATTCTATATAATATAGTCAAAAAAACGTTGAGCAATAATACAGTATATAGAACAAAGTAGCATTATTTTAAAATCTTATATTTCAAATACAATTCTTTATATTCTTCTAATTATATATTTGTATACTGTTACTATTGTATAACATCCAACTGAGCTCCAATATGTAGTTAGGGCACTGAAATTTATTTTTAATATTTTAGGGGTGGGGTTAAGCGCGCACTATATCAATATCTTACATTACACAAAGAAATTAGATTCTTTTTTAATTGGCCAATAATATTGGATCTTGTGTGGGGTTAGAGAGGAAGCCCTTATAGTAAATAGATATTATGTAATAAATGTCAGCACCCTTACTCAGAATTAGATTTATTATTCATTATTAATCATTACAATAATAAATAATTGAATTATTTAAGTGGATTAAATCAAATTTGTGCAGTTAATTTAGTAATTGATATAACTATGATACAATAATAAGATTAATTAAGTAGAGTTAATAATAAGAAATCATTGTGGTTATAAAGTTAATTCAAAATACTGATAAATCAATTATTTTATACATTTTATTAAGACATTGAAATCTAAACTTTTATTAAATTACAAAATCTCTACAATTTGATATCTAAAAATCTGGTTTATTATTAAAACTAAATTTTCATGTCAGCTATTTCATATTTACTAAAAAAACTCAAGTTTCAAAGCAACTACAGTTTTTGCCAATTCAGACATGATTTACAATATATGATAAATTAAATATGTATAGTACTATATATATGATAATTAAAATAAAATTAATTTATTAAAAAGGCACATTTATAGCTTTGAGGCCAAATTTTCAATTTTTTTCTTTGATTTTTTATGAATTAGCTTAAAATATGTATATTAAGAGGAGAATTGAAAAGCTTTTATATAAGAGGCTATCAATAGAATTAACAGATGGATTATAATATAATAATTCATAATTTTCTAACCCTAACCCTAACCCTAAATTTTACTAGAAGCAATTACATAGGTGCGTTTTATAATAATTCATAATAAAATATCATACATTGCCTTGATTATGATTATTTGTATGGTATTGAATATATTAAATACTATTTGTATTAAATATATTATGTATAAATTACTTTATATAGAAAGTCATTCATATCATGCTATATACCTATTATATAATCGCGAAATAACGCGCAGGAGTGTAAATTCAAAAATTTGTCCAAATCAATTTTAATTTGGACCATTATTTTTAAATAGCTTTATTCACAACTATATACAGCAATCTTTATTATTCAGCCCTAAACATGTGCCTATCACTGTCATCATGTAAGAACACGTTCATATATTTCATAATTGACTGGACATCAATAATGCACAGCATTGCCATAAAGTGCTAATGAATATATCTGAATATTTACAAAAACTAGCGCTAGCATATTTTTACAATGCCTTCCATCTCTAAAGTTTTATGTCACCAGGAGATTCACTAAAGCATAGGGTGTTGCATTTTTAGGATATAATACTTATAAGTATAAATCATATTTAGGCAACAAAATTGCGGTAGGTATTCGCATCAAATTTAGCTTAAACCTTCGCTACTACAATCACAATAATTTAGAGCTCTAGATTATTTAACAAGTTCTGCTTATAGAGATTATTGTAAGACCAACCACGGATTATTACTATACAATTACAATCGATAATCAGCATACAATAGTTACGTCCTTTGTTACACGTTCCTATATATTGTTATTCCATTGTGTATTACACTGTGTCTATTGGTAAATAAAAAATTCAACTATTTGACTTTCTCATAATCGAAATTTTGTGCAACATAAAATGTCATCTGAGTATTGTTATTACCGGTTAAAATATTTTACAGAAATATAGATTCTGACAGACATTAAAATTTTAATGGTATAATATACTAGTCTCAGGGCATGTTATTACGTCTGTACTTCAGTATTATAAAAATAAGCTAAAAGTACTTGTACGTATAACTACTGTAGCACAGATTATGCCAATATGCCAAGAAATGTTGCTAAAAATAAGAATCAAAACATAAACGTAATTTTTGAAATAAAAATGCCATCTGAGTACTTTTATGTTACTTTCTAAAATATATATTGCCAATCAGATTCATTTTATTCCACACAGACATTAAAATTTTAATATAATATATAATTGATAGATTTTTTTTATATGCTAAGAAATTATAATCTAATTAAGCCCTTGAGGTAAGTTAAATGTTACATAGTCACACTCAATGTTGTCACTGGCCATTGAATACGGCTAAAGGTGGCCAAATGGGCCAGATTAAAATAAATTATTTAACAAGACTGCCAAGCATTTATATATTGTAGTAAGACCAATAATCTGATTAATTATTAAAAACTCCTGGACAAAAAAAATCGCCGTTGTCTATTGATCAGTAAAGAAAAATGTGTTTGATGTCACGAAAATTTTGAGTTTAATTTTCTTTGTATATCGTATTAATATGGTGTGGCTGTGCATGGTTTATAATCATGGATCTTGGTTCGAGACCACAGATCATGATTCCCAACCATGGCTATTTTGCAATGTATAATTATGACAACTAAACTGATAAAGAGAAATAAAAATTTCAGAAGAATTCCGCTTGAGTCATAAATGAAATAATAAATAACGTCTATACTAACTAAATACACTACATAATAACCCACTGTCATTAAATCCGAATCCTTTATAACCATTCCATCTCGCATAACCTATGCTTGTAACCCTGAGCTAATTTGACCTCAAATTAGCCAAGTCTCTCCCACGGTTACAACATTGGCCACAAAAATTGCCAACACTTGTTACACTAAATAAATCGAATTTATTTATTTGCCAAGACTTTATAATGACACGAATAGTGATTTTATACTAAAGATGAATTGAAAGTTAGTCGCGTCTTGAATTGTGATCCTGGCCGATAACAAAAAATCAGGTAAGCTAATTTTTTGGTTGTTTTTTAAAAAAAAACAAACAAATAAAATGAAAATAATAAAAATAAAAATAAAAATAAAAAAAATAAAAATAAAAATAAAAATAAAGATAAAAATAAAAATAAAAATAAAGATAAAAATAAAAATAAAAATAAATCAAAAAATAAAAAACAAAAACAAAAATAAACAAAAATTTCAAATTTTCTGAAATTGACTTACGTGACCTGGATATGAACATGAGTTATCAATTTACAATAATCAGACCCGCCGAGTGGAATTTCAGAACTCCAGGTTACGCAAAACGAAAATTAACTTTTTGTGGCTTTAATTTAATAAATCATGTTTATGTTAAGCGAAATAAATATTATCAAATCTGATACAGTGTTGCCTAATTATCAACCATTTCCAAGTGGTGAATGGTCATATGAAAATTAATTCTTGCAAAATAAATCCACATGCGGTATTATTACTTGCTACAATCTACAATATAGGCAATTGTTCTTTTCAAAATTTTTCACATAGGAGTGAATTGAATTCTGTAAAGTAGGGGCGAAATAATGGTTTTCTTCGTATCACCAATAAACATACTGATTGTTCTTCTTTACAATCAAATGATAAAATAATTAGTACTAATTTAGGCAACACTGAGAGGGGATAATATTTATTTCGCTTGAGTTGAATTCCGTAAAGTAGACGCGTAATAATGCTTTTTCGTGTCACTAATAAACACACACTTTTTACAATCAACTATAATTAGATAATACAATTTTGGTAATTTATTTGTAGTTAAAAATAGGGTTGATACGGAGCTTGTTTAGTGATTTAGTAGATATGCATCTTATCGGATTGATTTTAAAATTTTGTCATTATAAAAGAGGAGGCAAAATCCGATGGAATGGATAAAAAAAATCAAAATGAAAAATCTCAGTCTTATACTTCTGATCTTGACCCTTCTTATGGTCGGCGTTATGACAACTCCAGTTGAAGATAAAAGTTCTAATAATCTTAATGTCTTGTTTAAAAGAGGAGATGTTTGCTATTCCGGAAGTGAAAAAGCACCCTGTTATCCGAATTGCGGGTGCCCCCATGATACTGAATGTAAATGTGTGAAATACTCGTGCGTGCGAAAAATGAATTGAGTATAATAATGAAAAATATCGGTATATATCATGATTTTTTTTATATATCAACTTTGTATTCTTCTTTTTCATTAACAACTCTTTTTCATAATTTTATAAATCAGATTCTTTGTAATCAAAATGTGAATTACACCCCGATATATATCATCCTTAATGTTTTATTTATTTATATTTTTTTATCTTGTTTATTACTATAACGTTATTTATAACGTTGATATTTCTGATATTTTTATTATATATTTTAATGTTTACTTGTACGCAGTTATTGAATTTTCATCAAATTCAAATTGTAAAAAATTGGTTTTTTTTTCAAGCAAAACTTTTTTTTTTTTTTAGCAAGCTTTGGAAGTGTCGTTGTAACTGTATTCACAAGGGAGCATTGATTAACTTAATGCAGTAATAAATTGCCTTACTGTGTGCCCAATTTAAAAGAACCAATTATTGACTAATTATAAAGTACACTAACATTTAAGTTAAAAATTGCCATTAAAGTCGAAACCGGTTCTTGCACATGTTAAAACTGGTTAAACTGATTTTAACTGTTAATAAAACCAGTTCAACCATTGTGTTAATATGCTGTACAACAGAATTACGTAATTTAAAACTACGTAAAAATGGAACTTGATATTTAAGAGTACTGTACCTAATTATCTTGCAGTCTTTCGAACTAAATTTTTTACATTGTTTTGTGTAATAAAGGCCTGTATCAAACCATTTCCAAAAGATTCCTTTGTTAAATTTTTTATATTTATTTAAAAATGACAATAAAATTCTTTGAAAAACTTTCAAACAATTATCTTGAACTACTTGATGACAAAGAAGATTTTAATACGGTCATTAATGTCGGCAAATCTCCAAGTAACAAGATGTTTCAAGCACATTCAGCGATTTTAAGATACAGATCTTCATATTTTCGTAATGAATTGGTAAATGTCAGTAAAGATAAAAATAATATTAAAACACTTGATTTAAAAAATGTTTCTATTCAACAATTTGAAATTATTATTAAGTAAGCTATTTACACTACAATTACTATTTATCTTTATAAAACGTGTTATACTATGAGTTTTACACCTATATTTGCATGCAAAAAGTATACACTTTACGCTATAAAAAAAAAAAAAAAAAAACCTTAAATTCAAACTTAAAATCGAACCCGTAACATGAGAAATTTTAAGAATTCAGGTATAAAGATATTAAAACATTGCAAACAAAAATCATAGGTGTGAGCATCATAGATATGTTTTATAATAGGTGATTTATATTATGTTATAAGAACGAATCTAAAATTTACTTAAAATTTATATAAAGGTATATTTATGGAGGAGTGGTCTTACTTGAAAACCATGATGCAACGTTTATTTTTGAGCTAATGCTTATTGCTTACAAATTTCTTCTTGATGAATTGGCAAAACACCTTGAAACCTATTTGATTGAAACGAATGCTCATTGGCTTCGTCTAAATTTTACTCTTATTTATCAAAAAATTTTCCAAAATAATAAGCTTCAAGAATTACAAAAGTGGTGCAATGATATAGTAGCAAAATATCCTGGTAAGATTTTTGATTCTGAAGACTTCTTCTCGCTTCAAGAAAATGCTTGACCTCACTTATTAGTCGAGATGATTTACAAATGGAAGAAATAAAAATTTGGAACCGTGTTATTGAATGGGGAATTGCTCAAAATCCTGATCTACCATCTAATCCTAAAAATTGGTCCCATGAAAATTATCTAACTTTAAAGACTACTTTACGAAATTGTTTGCCCCAAATTCGTTATTTTCAGATGTCTGGTGAAGAAATTATAGATAATATACAACCATACCAACAAATTCTAGATAAAGATCTTTGGGATGATATAACAAGAAAGTTTATCTTGCCAAATATCCCGCCTCGTACAATTTTAACACCAACATTACCTATTAGAATTACTGAACCATTTTCAACAGTTATTAGAGAAGCAAATGCGGCAGAAATTGCTTCATGGGTTGATAAAAAAGAAGAAATATATTCAATACCAAACAATCCATATGAGTTTAAATTACTCCTTCGTGGAAGTAGAGATGGTTTTACTGCTGATTCATTTTGGAAATTATGTGATAAGCAAACACATCTGGTTATAGTTATGAAAGTTAAAGATACTGATGAAATTCTTGGTGGTTATAATCCTGTCGGTTGGAATAAATCGTTTTATGGTTATAAAAATTGTAATGATAGCTTTATTTTTTCATTGAAAAATGGTACCATTCAAAATTCTATTTTAAGTCGTGTAAAAAAACCAGCATGTGCAATCCATCATCATTCTTCTCAAGGACCGCGCTTTGGTGATGGATGTGATTTAGCTATGAGCAATAATTTTGGTCAAAATAGAAAATGTTGGAATCGCCAGAAGTCATATGATAAACGAATTAGAAATGAATCTACATATGAAAGTTGTGGTGGATCACATTTTTCGGTGGAAGAATATGAAATTTTCCATATTAGTAAAAAGCTCTAAGTTTATGCTAATTAACTCACTAGGCATAGTAAATGCTTCTATTACTATTGTGTTTTGTACACAAATCGAAATACATATACTGTAAAACTTCAGATGACTCAATATTCGGATGTCTATGTATGATAATAAATGTCTTATTGTGTGCCCAACTCAAAAAAAAAAAAAAGCACCAATAATTGACTGATTATATATTAATGTTAAACTTTATCATTAATTAGAACTAGAGGTCAACCCAATTTTATTTTGAATATGTTAAACGATTTTAACTATTAATAAAACCGGCCCGGCCTTTTGTACAACAATATTAGAACTTCATTATTTTTTACAAAGATCAAATTTCTTGCAATATTTCGAACCAAATTTTTTATATTATTTATGTAATATTAATTTATATTATTTACGTACAAATCGTTAAAATTTTTACAATTGATTAAAAAATGGCAATAAAAAGCTTTCACATAATTATCTTGAACTTCATGATGATAAATAAGATTTTAATATAATCATTAATGTTGGAGAATTTCCAATACCAAGATATTCCAAGCACATTCAGCAATTTTAAGATACAGATATGAATTGGCAAATCTCAGTAAAGAACAAAATAATATCAAAACACTTTATTTGAAGAATATTTCAATCCAACAATTTGAGATTATAATTAAGTAAGTCATTTTACTGTATACATTACGATTTATAATTTCTATCACATCACAAGAATTCTAAATATAATTGTAAAGATATATTTATGGAGGAAACGTTTTACTTGAAAACCATAATGTATCATTTATTTTGAGCTTATGATAATTGCTTATAAATTTCTTTTCGAACAATAGAAGCTCATTGACTTCGTTTACATTTACTCTTATTTATCAAAAAAATTTACAGTATAATAAGAATTGTAATGATATTATGGCAAGGTACATGATGATGAAGTTTTTGAATTGGCAGATTTTGTCTCGCTTCAAGAAAATACCTTAGTCTCACTTATTAGCCGAGATAATACAAATGGATGAGGTAAAATTTGGAATTATGTTAAATTGCTCATAATCCTGACCTACCGACAAATCCTAAAGATTGATCAAATGAAAATTTTCTAGATTTAAATACCTTTTTACAAATTTGCTTGCCTCATATCCTCTAATTTCAAATGTCAGGTGATACTATTCTTAATTGGGCTGGAACGGATAGAAGTGGAGTGTATGGTAGGGACTCCCGCCCCTGTAATTAGATAATTCTTGAACTATCATATCCCTGTAAAAATTTAATTATTCAGAAATTCGAACATTAAAATAAAATATACTATTAACATAATAATAAAAAAACGCCAATTAACATAATAAATATAATAAATATAACAGCGTAATAAATATAATAAATATAATAAGGTAATAATAATGTAATAAATATAATGAATAAAAGACGATTAAAAAAGCTAACGCTAATTAAAAATTAATTGTATCGATGCAAAAACATAAAAGAATTTATACACCTGAACAAAGGGCTGCAAAAAATGACGCTAGAAGAAGGAGACTGGCTTTTATGACACCTGAAGAACAGTTAAGCTGCCGAAGTAATGAATCAACAAAAAGGCAAGATTGACGAAAACGTTATATTCTCAAATTTTAATATGTCAGCTTTCTGCTAATGATCATAGTCTTCTAAAGAAATTTCGCAACGCAGTTTCTGCACTCGAATTTAATTTCTGCCCTATTGTAAAGAGAGTTTTCCTATGATTGTGTTAGTACATAAGACGGGATTATGTGGTAGATGTAATCAAGAGAAATTCATACCAAAAAGTTTTCAAATGAAAAATATATGGTCCCTGGTATGTAAATTAATAAACTGAAGTCGATGTATATTTAAATGTACGTTGTGAGCGGTCCCGGGCGCCCCACTTCATAATTTATTATTATTATTATTATTATTATTATAATTATTATTTTTTTTATTTTTTTTATTTTTTTCTATGATTTTTTTATTTATTTTTGCATTAGCGAAATGTTAGTTTACTATTATTACTATACGACCTTACAAGAAAAAGCAAGGTTCAAATTTATATCCATCTAAGCCGATACTAGTTTGCAGCCATTTTTGGAACCTGTACAATTAGAAAAATTAAAGTAAGATAGTAAAAATTAGCCGCTATGTACGCAATAATGGCCGAAAGCTATTTAAGGCCTACCTTTTGCTGAAAATAAAGAATAACTCAGTCGAAAAACCTTCGAAATTCGAGTAGAAGTGTTTATTCTAAACCGTTTACCCTTTGTCCCTTACTTAGTCCGTGTCTAATAAAAATTACCCATTACGCTCATACTGTCCCGATATTAGTATGAAGTCATTGCCGCTCATAAGTAGAATAGAGAAAATCGAAGAACCTTACTTGTTATCTTACTCTTATTAAATACTGATAACCTCAGTGATCCATTGTAATCACGTTAAAGTAGATAGAAGACTTAACGAATCCCGGTACTACCCACAAAGCCAAGCTCTGATAACCCGGCCAAATCTTACCACGCCTCAATCGAAGCCTACCAATTTTGGAGCTTTCGACCTTGTTTTCTATTAGATTAGTGTGTTTGTTGAGTTTAGAGTAGATTGTTCAGTCATTATTTCATCAGTCCCACGTTCACAACGTACATTAATATAAACATAAAATTGTGCTACTTAAAATTAACACACACATTCTATTATTAATATATATTTGCTATACATATTTTATTATTAAGCACCTAAGAAGTAAAGCTCCAGCTCCATGAAACGTCGCCTAGTAACGTACAACCATATAATCATATTCTTGAAAAAAACTTATAATTCCAAATCAACCAATATCTTTAAAAGTTTTTCCTCCTCGTGCAATTTTAACACTAAAATTACCAAGTAAATATATAGAACAATTTTCAACAGTTATTGATGAAGCTCATGCAGCAAAAATTGCTTAATAGGTTGATAGAAAAGATAATATATATTCAATAACGAACAATCCATATGTATTTAAGTTATTCTTCGTAGAATTAGAGATGGTTTTGCCAAAGATTAATTTTGGAATTTATGTGATAAGGAAACACACCTTTTTATAATTATGAAAGTCAAAGATACTGATGAAATTCTCAGTGGTTATGATCCTATCGGTTGGGATAATCCAGCTGGAAATGGAAGTACCTATTATTATAAGAAATGCAATAATAGTTTCTATTTTAAGTCATGTAAAGGATTAGTATATGCAATCGAACGTTATGGTCCAATTTTGGTGGTGGTATTATGCGAAATAATTTTAATCGAGATGAACAATCATATGAAAATCAATTAGAAGTGCATCTACATATGAAATTTTGGGACTATCATGTTTTTCAATAGAAGGATATGAAATATTTCAGGTTAGTAAATACCCTAAAAGTTTTAATTCACTAAATAAAAAGCTTTAACCATTAATTGTAGGTTAAGATTTGACATCATTAACCTTATTCTATTCGTTTTCTTCTTAAAAGTATAAAAAGTTAATAATAAATTTATCTAGAATAAAAATATTCCATTTAACTGTTTTAATTACCTTTAAATCTTTCTTTATTTTTTATATTTTTGCGGAAATCATATTCAATTTAATCTTCAACTGAATTTTATTTCTATACCAAAAAACGCGAAATAACGCTCAGGTGCAGGGATGGCATGTTACTATATTGGACATTTGGACAATTTGGACAATTTCCAATTGTTCAAATAATTTTATTGGACATATTAACTTTTTTTATTGGTCATTAAAAAAAAAATAATTTAATCTTGGCCTAAATTAAACTTAATTCGGGCCAATACAAAATATCTCTAAGCTACAGAATATTAAAAAGTATACTAATAATAATGATAATAATTATTATTATTATTATAAAAATATGCATTTGTACATACGTATTCACACTATTGAAAACATGTTTATATATGTACACACAAGGTTTAAATATATATTTGGTATTGCCTTAGTGAAATATGATTAATCAAATTGAATGTTAGAACTGTAAAATGATTTGTATTTTAAAAGGAATAATGATAACAGTTGATTTTAATTTTAATGGATTGGATTTACCCATACTATATTTAGTACATAATCAAATTGCTAATTTTTAAAATTAACTACTATATTTAATATTTTTATATTATAATCTAACTCTTGGACATCTTGTAAAAAAAAGCTAATAGCTTTAAATTCTTATTTAAATTTTATAAAAAATATTTTTTCTCTACAACTTTTAGTTTAATCTAATTTTATATAGTAGTTTTTAGCTATCTTATAAGACATTTATATTTATAAAATTTTTTTTTAGATAAATTTATAAAATTTTGAAAAATCTAAATAGTACCCCCATGCACATTGTGCCCAAGTTTTAATAGCAAACTAATACAAAGATTAATATTAGGGTTAGGGTTAGAGTTAGGGGTTAGGGTTGGCTGAGTGTTTTTTTAGGTAAGGACCATTTTTCTTAGTTACACAACAGGGTTCTCCTAGTAAAATTTTAAAATATTGGCAATTTTTGATAATTTTTATAGTAGGGGGCACAAAGTACATGGGGCACCATCTAATCCAGTTCTAAAATTTTTGATAAAAGTTATAAAAATAAGTTTGCTAATTTCAAATATAAAATTTTCTTGAAATTAAACCAATATATAAAAAATAATTTAAATTGAAATTTTTACTAATGATTACCTATAAATATTATTTCTAAATTTATATTAAAAAATAGATACAAATTTTTTAAAATTTAAAGTAATATGATTTAAGATAAACTAACTGTATAACAAAGAATTTTTGTAATTGAAATTAGATAATAAATTTTTATAACTTTAACTGTTAATTAAGAATTCAAAGAAATTTAATTAATGAAAATTTTTTTAAATTCTTGTTAAACTTGCATATCTTACTATGAAGAGTAATAAATTGCAATATTTTTAAAATATACTTATAAAACAGGTAATAATTATTACAATATAACAATTTTAAAATTTTTTTTTTATAATAAGCTATAGATTTGTTTTATATAATTAAATATTTAATTTACAAATTTATTAATATATTATAGTTATAATTAAATTTAAAGTTGTACTAAAACTAGTATACTGAAATTTTACAAAAAAAACTTGTTATAAAAAAAATTATATTTTAATAATTTTATTATTAATATAAAAAAAAATTACACCAAATAATTTTTGAATATCTATCAGATTTTTGTATACAAAAAAAAATTAAGTTATATATTTTTTTTGATTTTTTATGTTTTTAAAAACATACTTGATTTAATATAAAACAAAAATTCATTAATTTTAAAATAAAGGCATATTATAAAAGAAAGCACACCAAATAAAATAAATTAGCCAAGGTCAGCACTTTGAATTAGAAACATTCATTAATAAATTATCATTGTAAATTAAAGAGTAAAAAAAGTTTATAAGAAATAAAAATAAAATGGGTAAACGTCATTATCCGATAGCTTACTATGATTGTGCTGCCAAAATAACTCGAGTTATTTGGTAGTGATACGTCAACTACCAAATAACTTCGTTATTTGGCAGTTTATGTAATCACTACCAAAACTCGAGTCATTTAGAAGCACAATCGTCGTAAAGCCATCGGATAAAACCGTTATTGTATGCTACGCTAGCCAATAACTAATGAATTATTTTAAGTTATTGTCTGCTACGCATACAATAACTATATATTATTGTAGTTAAAAGCAATAAAGCTTTTATCGTTATATGATTAAAATTGTCCAATAAAATTATTGGACAATTGGACATATGCCAAATTGACTATTTGGTCATATGTCCAATAGTCTTACAATTTATTTGGACATTGTCCAATACCTGAAGGATCAAAAAATTATTTGAACATTTGGACTATGTTCAAATGTCCAATTGTCCAATGCAAACCCCGCTCAGGGACGTTAATTTGAAAATTAGATACCCTTAAAATAGTACATGTAGCCTCAAATTAGTTAACACACATCCCCACAAATAAATAAAAATAAAAATAGACAAATAAAATAAATGTATTCCGGAACTGGGTTTTGTATTAAGTAAACCTATTTTTGGAACTTAATAAAAGTTGTTCTTCAGGTAGAGACGATTCTAATGGTGACATAATCATCAAATACAGTTTATAGCTGTTTTCAAAAAGGTGGAATATTTTTGAATATTTTTGAATTTTTTTGAATTTTTTTGAATTTCGAATATTTCGGAATTTCACAATTCTGGCCTGCATTAGCAGAAACCATTATAATGTGAACCAGTAGATTCAAAAAAATATTTGATAACTTATTTAACTTCTAAGACATACAGCATATGACTAGTTTGTATTGGATATTGATGCATTGATCTAGAGACACAAATTTATGTGACTTAGTGCGATTTGATTCATAATTTTATATTTAACTAGTCAACCAATTTAGTAGAATCATCTGGACATTTTACTTAATGGTATTGTTACACTAAAATACATTACGCTTTTGATAGACAATATAAGTCAAAAATGTAACTATCGAGGTAACTCTTGTATAACCTTAATTAAATATTAAATGTCCTCCGCAGACAATTAAATATGTAATTAGTGCTCTTCCTTAAAAAAAAAAAAAAAAAGAACTCTGAGCAACTTTATGAACTTGGTCACATTTATCGACATGGTATTGGTATTAAAAAAGACGAAAAGAAGGGTTTTGAATATTATATGAAAGCCGCTAAGTTAGGAAATCCGTTAGCGATATATGCTGTTGGTGTATGTTATTATTATGAATTTGGAGTAGAAAGAAATTACTAAAAATCATTCGAATATTATAAGCGATCAGCTGACTTAGATAATGCTCATGCAATAAATGGTGTTGGTAATTGTTATGAAGAAGGAAGGGGAGTTGATAAAGATTACAATAAAGCATTTGAGTACTATGAAAAAGCTGCTAATACTGGTTCTAAAATAGCAATAAGTAATGTTGCTCGATGTTATCGTAACGGTATTGGTACAAAGAAAGATATTCAAAAAGCAAATTATTGGTTTGAAAAATATAGAAACCTTTTGAAAACTAATAAATCACCAGATCATATCAATCCTGAACTAAAGAGAATATTAGACGATGAGAGATTTAAATTATC
>CAJVPY010001063.1:0-21353 GCA_910591965.1 Dentiscutata erythropus
CGATCTCCGGTCCTGTGACCCGTGCTATGCACAGCCCACAGATTACAGCCTTCCGGAATCACCTCAACGGTGCCACCCAGACGCCGTCTCGACAGATCCTCCATGGGCCAACCTTAGTAAAGATCGTCGCAGAGCTTTTCTCATATTACAAAAGCGCCGTCCCTGGGATTCGAACATGGGATCTTCTCATAACGTTTGGTGAGAGTGACAACTAGACCACTTCACTAAGTCGCCACACCTCAAAAGTTGTATTTAATTGTATCGTGAAGGAACCATTAATAAAGTAAAATCTTGAAACTAGTCGAACGAAGCCACTATATATTTGAATTTGACTCAAACAACACGTTACTGTATTTAAGCTATAAATTCAAATCCTATGATTTATTTAAGGCTTATTGGGTACTATCAGGCTTTCATGAGTCAATTAATATGGCCCGAACCTGACCTGATACCTTAATGGGCCTAACTCGGGTCTGACCTGATTTATATTAGGCCTAAAATTTAAACCCGACCCGGGTTCAAACCCAACCCGACCCGCAAAATTTTGGGTTGAACCTGACCTGTTATATACCCTATTTGACAGTCTTGCCAGTGCTCAATTTATTAAGACTATATTTTAGATGAGTCTTGAACAATACAATATTATTTATAACTATAACAGGGAGTCTTGTGATTGTAAGCCTGATATCACCTGGCTGTGATAAATGTGCTTACATGTAACTTGTCGCACCAACCTGTATACAAGTTAGATAAACTTTATCAGCCTGTTAAAGCTTTTCTCTTCATATTCTTTTTCTTTACCAATAGCAAAAGAAAGTAATAATCTTATATCTAATACAAAACTACCAATAGTACTAAGAAAACAAAATGAAAAACTAACTAAAAAAACAAATAGAACAAAGAGGAATTTTTAAAAGAAACAATAAAAGGGGATACAATAAAATATAAAAAAAGAAAAACAAAAAGAAAAGCCTGAGGGCTAACAAAGGGAAATAATACCAAAATTGTTAAATTTGGATTATTATTATTATTATTTTTAAGCAGTCTTGTCTTTATTTATTTAAACTACTATTTGACTATTATATATATATATATTGTCTTTATAGTATAATGCTCTAATCTAAAAAAGACTTACCATGAATTTACCCGGTGTGACCTGCCAAAACAATGATTTATTTTCCTCAAGATTTTTAACTTTCTAAAAATTTTATACTAATTTAGGTACCCTCTTAGTTATTAATTGGCTGTTGTCTGCCATGTCAAGCATACTTAAAAAAGTCTTTGGTTTAACTAGCGACAACCATGCCAGTTTGGTTCCTCAAGAGACACATTTCTTAATTAGGCTTTCTCTTTTCTTGGCTGTGTTGAGTTTTCCTTCTTTGTGGCTAATCTTGCTTCTTCTGATATCTTTCTCTTTTGTGCTGCTTGATGGGTCCCTATTTTCTTTGTTCTGTTCCTCTATCTCTTTACTCTTTCTTTTTTTAACGTTTTTTATTTTCTTGCCCTTTGTTATACCTTCTTTCTTTTTCCATTCTACAACCTTTTCACATCAAGTGTTCTAAATGAGCTTGCAAAAATGTTTTGAAAAGCTGTTAATGAAAGTTTGCAGGATTCTGGAGGTCTTTCTCACTTCTTTTTCTAACAAGAAGCAAATTTTTTGGACTCTTTGCTTTGTTACTAGGCCTCTTATTAGTTCTTTTCTAGCTGAGATTTTTTCCTCAAGGCTTTTGCCGAACACTATTTTTGCTATTTTCTGCTTGTTGTATATTTTCAAGTTTGCTTTTTCTTTCTCTGCCTTGTTAATGATAGTTGAGTAGCCTTCTTCTTCAAGCTTATTCCAAGTTGATTACAACTCAGTACATTCAGCTAAGTGATCTTGTATTTTGCATTCTCGAAAGCAGATTTTACAAGTGTTATCTGTATATAAATCTCTTTTTCTCTGTCTCAGGATTTGTATTGTTGGAAGTAGACTATTAAGACGCTTGATTTTGAAAATCCAATCTTTGTGAGCTTGGGAGCTTGTACATTTTCTTCTCTTTACTTTGCTTATGTCTTTTCAAACCTCTTTCCAGTCTATTTTATTTTTTTTGCAGGTTGTCTTGGCCTATTTGTTTATACTTTTAAAATCTTTCCATTTAGCGTTAATATTTAGATCAGTAAGCTGTGTAACAAAACTTCTCATTGCATTGTCTACTCATATCTCTTGCCATTTTAACTCAACAATTAACCGCTTGTTCCAAAGCCATTTTGGGTTTAAAAGCAAAGAACTGTTTACTTTTTCCTTTGTAAGCTTGTCAGCTTTTTCATTACCTTGCACCCCACTATAAGCTTTAATCTTGTTAAACTACACTTTTAATTCTTTAAATTCAATTGTTTTCAAAATTTGTTCTAAGAGGCAGAGATTTTTTCTTTTTACTATATCACTTGGCTTGGTTTTATTTTGGCTTGCTTGTACTGACTGGATTGATACTGCACTGTCTGTGTAAATATTCACTATATATAGCCTTATTTGGTACAATTAGTAAGGCTGACTATATTGTATCTAGTTTAGCTTTAGTTGATGACGACCAATCTTTTATAGCTCCTTTAAATTCTGCTATAAAGTCTTTACTTATTTTGGCTCTATTTTTTGTAATAGCTATCTATCTGATTTCCATTTTTCTTCTTTTTGGGCTTTCTGTTGAGTTTAATAAAGACCTATCAGTATAGAAAGATATTTTTTTGTATGGCTTTAGTTGTGTTGCTAGATGTTTTAGCTCCTCTTTTATTTGTTGTCCTTTGAGCACTTAATCAATTATTTCTTTTTCTATTGGATAGATAATAATTTCATCTACTAGAACCTTATACCTCTCACTATCGCAACTTTCAAGCATCTTAGATCTGAAGTGTGTATCTATTAGACAGCTTACAGAAACTACAAGCTCCTGCACGTGTACTTGGGAGTCTACCTTTTGAACCAGGTTTGGGTTTACAACAACTATTTTATTTTTTAACTTTTTCTTAATCAGACATGTTTCTGGTATTGTATTCTTACTCATATTTTGTTTACAACCCAAGAACTTTTCAAATCTAACCGTACTGTTATCTGGGTTTGGAATTGTTTTTCAATGCTCTATTACATAGGTTTTGTGCCTCTTCTTTTCACTTATTTTTCCGATCTTCAACTTGTTCTTTCTGTTTCTTAACAAAATCCACTCTCTTTTTCTTTTGTCATTATCTATCACAGAGCATGTAACTTTTGGGCTTAGAGGTTGGAACTGGTTTTAAATATTCGAGTTTATCACATCAAAATTCGAGTTTATCACTCCAAAATTCGAGTTTATCACATCAATTATTAATGGTTGATGTGATAAACTCGAATTTTGGAGTGATAAACTCGAATTTTGATGTGATAAACTCGAATATTTAAAACTGGTTCCAACCTCTATTTGGGCTTAAAGTGTTTATTAGGATTCCGCAATTTGATTTGATTTGATTTGATTTAATCAAATATTTAATCCCAAATCAAATTCAAATCAAGCCAAATTTGATTTAAATCAAATTCAAATCAGGTAATTATTTGATTTGATTTAACAAAATATAGTAAATAGTAAAAATTTATTAATTTTTTTTTAATTTTCTAAATAAACCTTTTTCAACTTCTAATAAAAGTTGTAGAGGAGTGTCTTGTGATCAAAATGGCAGTTAAAATGTTAAAATAAGCCTGGTAAATCGCGAGATATAAATATTCTTGTCTTCATGATTATATATATATTTTTTTTATATAAATGAAGAAAAAAGTATATAGTCGTGAAGACTAAAATACTTATATCTCACGATCTACCAGGCTGATTTTAACAGTTTAACTACCATTTTGATCGCAAGATACTTCTCTACAACTTTACTTAGAAGCTAAAAAGCAATTTACTAAGCAAATATTTAAAAATCACAATATTTTTTATAATTTTATTAATAAAATTATGAAAAATATTAATATCCACAAAATTATATTAATTATATCTACCTTTATGTTCTAAGTAAACTTGTTCTATGCATAAAAATACACCATATTGATATACATTTATTTTATAATTTTAAATTTTAAGAGAAAAGATGCTTAATTTTAAAATTTTGATCAAAATTTCAAAATTAAGCATTGTTTCTTTTAAAATTTAAAATTATAAAGTAAATGTATACTAATATACTGTATTTCTATGCGTAGAACAAGTTTACTTAGTATATGAAGGTAGAATTAGATAGTATAAATTTGTGAATTTTAATATTTTCTACATTTTTATTAATAAAATTGTGAAAATATTACAATCCACAAAATTGTATTAATTAAACCTACCTTTATGCTCTAAGTAAACTTGTTCTACGCATAAAAATACATTATATAAGTATACATTTACCTTGTAATTTTAAATTTTAAGAGAAAATATACTTAATTTTGAATTTTTGATCAAAATTTCAAAATTAAGCATCTTTTCTTTTAAAATTTAAAAATATAAGGTAAAAGTATACCAATATGGTGTATTTTTATGCATAGAACAGTATACTTAGAACATAAAGGTAGATTTAATTAATATAATTTTGTGAATTTTAATATTTTCCATAATTTTATTAATAAAAATGTGAAAAATATTATATTCCACAAAATTTACTATCTAATTCTACCTTCATGCTCTAAGTAAACTTGTTCTACGCATGAAAATACATCATATTCATATATGTTTATCTTATATTTTTAAATTTTAAGAGAAACGATGTTTAATTTTGAAATTTTGATCAAAATTTCAAAATTAAGCATCTTTTCTCTTAAAATCTAAAATTATAAGGTAAACATATACTGATATGGTGTAATTTTATGCGTAGAACAAGTTTACTTAGAGCATAAAGGTAGGTTTAATTAATACAATTTTGTGGAGTTTAATATTTTCTATAATTTTATTAATAAAATTATAAAAATATTGTAAACTTGTAGAATATTGTCTTGCAATCAAAATGGTGGTTAAAACATTAAAATCGGCCCAGTAGATCACGAGATATAAGCATTTTAGTCTTCATGACTATATGTTTTCTTCTTTATTTATATAAAAAAAACATATAATCACGAAGACAAAAATACTTATATCTCACAATCTACTGGGCCGATTTTAATGTTTTAACTGCCATTTTGATTGCAAGACATGCCCCTACAACTTTTATGGAAGTTTATTTAGTAAAGAAAAAGGTTTGATTAAATATTCTAAATTCAAATAAATAAAATAATAAATACTACTAGGATAATTGATTTATATCAAATCAAATCAAATCAAATTCAAATAAGCATTTATTTGATTTGATTTGATTTGATCAGATTCAAATTTATATAATATTTGATCAAATCAAATTTAAATTTATTGAATATTTGATTTGATTTGATTTTGAGGAACTCTAGTATTTATCATCTTGGTTTTGAAGTCAAGCTTGATTGCATAGTTTTCTTCATTTTTCAGAACCTTCTCCTCAATGTTTCTAAACTATCTAAGCACCTTACTGGCAGCTTTGTATTGTTTATATTGCTTGATCTGTTTCCACATAAGCAATTTGCTACCTGTTTTATCGTATAATTGTTTTAATACAAAGATTCCTGCCTTTTTTTCTTGTATGAAACTCTTGATCTGTTTTGGTTATAGCAAGTTTACTATCTCAGTACCTTCTTCTGTGAGTTCAAGATTTTTTTCCAACTCTTCTAATCTGAAACTTAGATTCATTTGTTTTGCCTCTATTACAATTTTGTAAATTTAAGTTATATTTTTCTCAATTTTGCTAGTTTCAGGCCTAGAATACATTTTGGGCTTTTGCAATCTATTTGTGCTTGCCGAATTCTGATCTATACAGCTTTGTTAAGATCATATTGGCTGTTTATTTGTTTTCTGAGTTCTGTTACGTGGTGCGCCATTTGGTTTTTCCAGATTGTTTTTAGACCTGCTATGTTTTTGTGTATTAAAATAGCATTGGCTATTGTAATGGCTAGATCAGACTTATTCTTTGCCAGCTATAATAGAGGACTCTGCAACCTGTCACACTGCTCTTTTGAAAGAATGCTATGTTGTAGCCTATATTCTAGTTTTAGTAAAAGTACTCTGTTGTTGATATAGATTAGCTGTGCCAGTGTTGTGTTTTTTCTTGTTAAAGCTTTAATTATTATGTTAATTTTCTTTCTGGCGATGTCTAGTGCATGATACTGGCTGGATTTTTTGAATAGCCATACTTCCAAAAATCTTGTTGGTTTACTTGACTTTTTTTTTGTCACTTTTTCTTTTGTTGGTTCAATTTCTATGCACCTCACCTCTTGTTTTCTTTTTTCTCTCTCTATTACCAAAAGCTCTAATTTTTTACTGTTTATTTCAATATTATTTATCTTATAAAATTCTTGTACGATTTTAGTTGTTTCTTCTAGCTCCTGCTTACTGTTTGCTATGAATATGGTGTCATCTGCATAAGCAATAACTGAAATCCTCAGAATTTGTTAAGTAATTAGGTTCTTTCTGAGATCACTTGGCCACTGTATTTCTAACTTATAGCCTTGCTCAGAATTCTCTTGTATTTCAGTTAGCAGAGTTGTAGAAGATTTGCCACACTAAAGAGGATATTACTTCTCCTTAATCAATACTGTCACCTGCTGTGAATCTCTCTGTTGTGTCTATACTTGTTAAGACCTCCATCTCTCTGCTTTTAAAAAGGTTTATAATGAAGTGCGTTGTAGTTTCAGGAATTTTAATTCATTGCATAGCTAGATCTAGCATTCTCAGACCCACTGAGGCATATGCTTTTTTTATGTTCTGAAACATGATCTATAATTCTTTTTTCTTTTCTTTTGTCTCTTCTATTAGACAGCCTAGGAGATATATAGGTAATGCAGTGCCTTTTCCTGGTAAGTCTGTGAAATTCCTCTCTCTAAGTATCCTTTTCTCTTCTATAATCTTGGCTAGTCTGTTCATTACAATTCTCACAACTGTTTTTCTAAAGAACTCTAGAAGTAAGATCAGTCAGATATTGTTAAGCTTATTACACCACTCTTCTGTTTTAGGTATTGGGTACAGAATATCTAGCTTCCACTTTTTTGGTATTGTACTAGACTTTATACAACTTGAGGCTAGATTTATAAAAATCTTTCTTGCAATTTTTTTTGTCTTTTTAATTAAAAAATAAGTAATCCCAGATGTTCCTGGAGCTGACTTGGCTTTGAATTGTATAAGGACATAGTCCCACTTTACTATGTTGATGTTGTTCAATATCTTTGAGTACTATGTCTCATCTATATCCTCTTTTGAGGAGTATTGTTTTACTCATCTCTCTGGCAAAGTACTTGGATCTGTTGTGTTTTTTTCACAGAATTAATTTTGAAAGTGTTCTTTGACTTCTTCAAGAACTTCTTTTGTCTCGTATAAAAGTTTGGCCTCTCCTATTTTCTTGGTAGCTCAGTCTTTTTAATTTTTCTACAAGGCTGATCTAACAAGCTGTTAAGCATTTTCCTCTGATTTAAAACAATTATGCTATGTCTTTCTTCTATATATTTCCTAATCTCAGTTTTCTCCAACTTTTTAATTTTCACACACTTTCTTTGTGTATAATTTTAGCCCAAGTCTTGAGATTTTCTATATTTAAGATATCCGAATCACCTAACAAATTTCTGCTACCGTTTTTTTGAGTTTGGTCCAATTGATTCAGTAGCCTTTTTGCATCTTTTTTGATTTTGTAACAGCCCTTGTTACAAGTCTTGACTGCTTGTCTGAGATTACACATTTCTTTGTTTTCTCTGCTGACCTGTGAGATCTTTAGATTTTTTCTTCTTTTTAGCAAATGTATATTGGTAGCTACTCTTATACAGTTTTCTATAATGTCCAATTCCTCATCTATATTTTTTAGACCTTGTTTTTGCCACCAATCTTTAAGTTTTTTATCTAGAAACTCTCTGTAATGTTGCTAGTTTTCTTTAGAAGCTTTGTCTATATCTATATTTACTCTTTTTCTGTTCTATTTTCTTTGCTTTGCTGACTAGACTTTTCTCAACTCTAAGCCTGTAAAGAGACTTGCACATATGAGTTTGTAGTTACTCATTGTACATATATCCATCTTATCAACTTTACTACTAATAATGTTATTTTTTCACTGCTTTGAAACCTATATATAATCAATACAAGTTTCTAAATTTTTATTAGACTAGGTTGGCAGATTCATTGTTTTTTGTACATTATATAAATTTTTCTCCTCTAATATTGATATAATTTTTGCTTTAGGTTTGTTCTAGGCTGTGGCTCTATATGACTTGATGTGTTATTTGTACAATTCTCTATACTAATATTAAAATTGCCAAGAATGATAAAGTGTTGTACTTTCTTTTTATGCAAATCTAAAGTATTTCTTAACTTTTTTAATAACTCTGCCTGTATATCTTTGTTATTTGGAGCAACGTATAAAAAGATGATATATATTGTAAGCCCTTTAAAATCCAGACTAATACTTAAAAAGTATAGGCTAGTTTTGTTTATCTGTGTGATGTGTCTTTTCCGAGATTCTTTTATCAGAACACCAATACCTAACCCCTTCTTTTTGTTGATCTCTGCATCTGCCCATATACTTTTGTAAGAGTCTTTCTCTTTGATTGTGAAGTGGCCTTTTTTGCTACTAATATTCATTTCACCAATTCCTAAAATGTCTATATTTTTCCATTTTGCATAATCTATAACTGCTTTTATCTTATTTTTATTGTCTTTTAAACCGTTGATATTGTAAAACCTTATATTTATAACCCCAAAATAATCATATATGTTTTTCTTTCTTTCTTAGGGCTCTAGGAGTTTCTTTTCTAGACTATTTTCTTTTCACTCCTTTTCTTTTCCTTTTTGTGGCTATGGGAGTTGGTTTTTATTTTTCAAAGTGTCCTCAATTAACTCTCTTCTCTTTCCTTTAGACACCTTGGCTCTGTTTGTAGATTCGCAATCTGCAAAAGTGGCCTCTGCAGCTCCACTATATGGTTTTGAATTTTGGGTTTCAAGCCTGTCTAACCTGTTTAGGATTTGTTCTAATATGGTAAATATTGAGTCTTCTCTTTTTTTTCCTTTTGTGTTTTTACCCAGATGCTTTTTTTCCTTTTGTTGATTGCAAAGATAAGAGTTCTCCTTATCTTGGTTTCTTGCTATCAAGGGTTGTCTAGCTATGTGGGACTTGGCCTTTGTACCACCTTTGTTTTGTAATACTTCAAACTTATTCCCAGCTTTTTCTCTTCTTTTTCTTGCTCTAGAGGTTGTTTCCTCTTCTTCTTTTTCAGATTCTTCTGTCTTTGGACTTTAAACTTTTTCTTCTAGGGTAGGTTTGCTCTATCTTCTATCCTGAAGTTATCCTACCCCTTCATGTTGCTATTTCTTTAAAATGCTCTTTTTAAAGTGTTCTTGTGATAATGTTTGCTATTCTAACAGTAGAATATGCTCAACCCAAGAGCCTGGATCGTGTTTTCTTCTCATTTAAAATAGACAAAAGCTCTTTCACTTTGGTGGCTATTACTATTATTTATTATATATGCTGCTTGCACCTTGTATTTTCTTAGTTGTCGTAGCAGCAGGCTGTCCAGAGCTGTTCTAGGTACTTTGTTAATAGTACATCTAAATCTGTCTTTTTCATCAAACATAGCTCTGTTAGGGGTTATTCTGTGTATTTTTCCTTGACCCAATTGTACTAACCATTGTCTATTTAATAGATAGGTTTCTTTTCTTGTATTAGATGCTATGCTTATATATACTGCTTTTCTTCCTCTTTGGCCCTGTTGCTATTCAAAATATTTGTTGTGCTATATTGCTCAAGGTAAAGCTTGATCTCAGTTCTACTTGTATATTTTGAAAGGTCCCATATTGTAAAAGAGTAGAATCATTCGTTCATATGTTGTTGCTCAGCAAATTTTTCTCTTGGGGCCTATACTGAATTATAAATATTTTCTCGACTTTTTTGCTTTTTGCTATATCTTTTCTTTTGGTATTTTTCTCTCTCTGATGATCTTTCTGTACTCCACCTTTCAAGGCCATAATCTGTCATGCCTACCTCATTTTCTAACAAAATAGTTTTTATTTTTTTGGCATCATTTTCTGTTATAACACTATTGTTATCTTGTTTCTCAAATATTCTCTTACATAAATTTTCTTTGCTTTCTGTTAAGACATTATTGATATCTATATTTGCAACTGGCAAAATGCTCGTTTTATTTGCATTTGTATAACAAAAGTCTATCATAATTAGCCATTTTTGCCTTTTACACACATAATTTGTTGCATTTCGATGTCTGTATCATGCCTAAGAAGTTTCTTCTCTTCTTCAGACAAAGGCTAGTCTTTAACTTTTTTGCTTCTAGCTCATTTGAACTATTCAATTATGTTGTGTACAACTGCAATTAGGTGAATGTCACTTGTGCTAAGGTATTTTGCTATATATACATCTTTATTTCATATTGTTGCATATTGTTTATCATATAAAATATTTCTTCAATTGTTTGAAAAATCCTCTAGATTTGTCATTTTCCACTATATAATTACAGATCTTGTATCTTTGTTTATTATATGTTATGTGTCTACTTCATATGTTTTTATATGTTTTTTATATCTTTTAAGTTCTGTTTGTGTTACTAAATAAACTTGTATTTTACAAAGAATTTGCAGTACAGGGTTAATAGCAATTTTCCACTTTTTTTTTGCTAAGCAAGTTTTAGTTTTAGTGGATGTTGCTTTCGCATTTTAATTTGCTGTTTTAAGTGTTTCATATCTTACTACTTTCATCAGCTTGTCTTTGTGCTCTGTATCTATCTTTTATTAACTTTGCTAAAAATATTTTCCTCTCTTCTAAGTTCTTATTGCTTTTGTGCATTTGCAAAAAAGTTTGTTTGTACCATTTTATTTTGGGTCTTTTTTATCAATAGTGCCATTTAAATGCTCTGTTGCCTTGATTGCAGAGCTTGTCTTGCCTTTTTGTATTAAAACTTGCAGGATAGTATTGTTTTTACTGCGTATTGTTGTTTTTTCTGTCTGTGAAATTCTGTAACTAGTAATTATCAATTAAATTTGGATTATTATAAAATATTAATATTTAAGTAAATTTAATAAAAATTTGATTATTTTAATAAATAATAATTCAAATTTAACACCATTTAATTCATCTTGATAAAATGATTCAAATAGTATCAAAATCATTAAATTTAAATCAATAGCTTATAAGATATTTGTAAAAAACTAATTAAAATTTGGTAATTTTAATACTATTTGATTCATCTCAATAAGGTGGTTTAAATAATATCAAAATTATTAAATTTGAATTATTGGATTAAAAGATAATTACAAAAATTTTATTTGTAATACAAGATTTTATTACAAATTTTTTTTTTGCAATTATCTTATAATTTTTTTTTTTTTTTTTTTTTTTTTTTTTTTTTATTTATTCTTTGACAGGTCTTGTTGTGACTCGAACTCTTAGTTTGTAGTATATATAAACTATATACATAATTTCTAAGACTAAATAAAAGCCCAACTCCGCCTAGTTATTTAATGATTACCTGGGTGCAACCTATCGCACTGGCTTACAGATAAGCTAGAAATAGACTTTTTTAAGAGCTTGTCCAAAAGGGGTCTACACCCTTTTGTATCCAATTCTCTACCACATCATACCATACATTGTACTTCTCCTTATCCTTTACAAATAGTTCAACTCCTTCTTTTTTAGATTTTTCTTTACGAATAGTTGGAGTATTCTTCTTTGGCCATACTTCTTTGTTCTTCTTAATTTTTTTATCCTTCTTTTTTATATTATGATTCTTTTCCTAATCAACAATCTTGATATATCTGTCTTTCCAGATAAAATTATAAAAGCTGTTTCAAATTATATACATGGCAAGTTCTATAATATAGGATGTCATTTTTGATGAAATTCGCAGATTTAAGATTCTGTTAAATAAGTCCAACGTGATTAGGTCTTTAATCTATAGCTTTTTATTTTCTTGTCTATCAGAGTCGGTTTCCCCAATTAGAATCTTAGACAAGAGATTTTTTGGGCATCTCTTCTTTTCTTCTTTCGTAAATTTGGACCATATCAGATCCAGAGTTGTAGTCTTGATACTTTGCTACATTAATTTATAGTGATCGTATTCAGCTAGGTGATCCTGGGACTCTACTATGCCAATGTTGTATGCTAAACATTTACTATTTGTATAAATATCTAGTCTTCATATTGTCAATATTTTGAGGACTAGTAAACTTTCTGAGAGACACTTCAATTGCATAGCTAGCTTCTTACTTTTCTTTAACATATTACATTTCGCACCTTTAAGCTTTTTTAATCTTTTCCAATATGAGAACCAATCCAATGTGGGCTTGTTTGAATTAGGTTCGAAGGTTAGAATTGAGCTCGTTAGTCTTCAATTCGTACTATTCCAAATTTCAAAAATCTTTTTAAGAAAAGGCCTAGTTGCTTTTTTGACTTTATATTTTTCCCAAAAAAGAGAAAAAGAGATTCTTGTATTAAGGTCCAAATGTATGTTTGTTGAGTGCATTAAAGAGGTAGCTTTTTTTGCAAGCGTATCTGCTCTGTCGTTCTATTTGTTGTCGCTGTGGCCTTTAATTTTTTTAAGTTCCAAATTAATTTTTTTTGCTTTGATAAGATCTGCAATTTTGATTAGAATGTCCCAGTTTTTTCCTTTAAAGATCTTATTGAATCTCTATTTATTTTTGATCTTGTCTATATTGGAGATTGCTGCTGCATTATCTGAGTAAATACAAATATCACTATTCATTGGAATTGTAAAAAGAGCAAGCCAAATTGCGATGAGTTCAGGTTTTGTTGATGAAGGCCAATTTTCTACCTTTGCCATACTTTCACATAATGACCGTTCTTGTTTCTCATCTACTTGTACCCAACCAATACCCATACTGCAATTATCTATATCTCGAACTAATGAACCATCTATGTATATCCAAAAACTATTTATATTAAAGCTAATATTTAAATCTAAACTATTATTTAAACTACTATCTAACTCTATGTTAAAATTTTGATCTGTTATTAATTGTTTATCTAAAGATTTCATGTTTTGTATACTAACGAACAAACTTTCTTCCTTTCTCAGTTTCATTATTTTTTGTCTACTCTTACTGCTAGTTAGAATATCTTTATATCTTAAAATATGCTTTCGATTATTCTTTTCTAATGGCTTTGGGATTACTATTAAAATGTTACTCTGGCTCAACCAACTATAAATTCCTTCCTGATTTAGTAGTGATGCTTCTTCACATTTCTCTATTTCAATATACCCTGCTATTAAGCTATTTTCTTTAAACTCCCAATGCTCTGTGAGAACTTTACGTTTACTTTTTCTAACAATCTTTTTTGGCTCTAACTTATTGTTTTTCTTATCTATTAGTACCTATTCTTTTTTTCTATTGTCAGAAGAGATAGGTATGAGCGATGCCAGAGGTGCTAAATTGTTTAGACTAGATGTTTGGTAAACTTCTTTAATTTCTCTATTTTCTGGGTTTTGTAGCATAATATTTTCAAGAAAAGTAAACTATTTGGCTTTCTTTTCCACTTTTGGTTTGCCTTTTGTCACCTTGAGTTGTTGCTATATTAAGAGTCTTTTTCCTTCTCTGTCAAGTAGTTAATTACAGAAGAGAATACCCAGATTGAGAAGATTTTTGTACGATTTTAAAAAAAGAGGGGAATCCATTGTTTCTTTTATTTGTAGTCCAGCACTTTGAAAGAGCCAGCAATCAAGCATGGGTCTAATATCCATATTGAAAATTTTTGCTTTGTATAATGTTAGACATGTTATATTGAGCTTCCAGATCAAATTCAAGTATAGATATGTTTCAAATTGCCAATTATCATCAACCAAATTGGCTTTAAGAAGATCTTGCTTGATTCGGATTTTTGCTAAATTACTATCCTAATCTAACTCATTTAGACAACGATGTAGATTTGTTATTTGTTGTATTAAAAGCTCCTGCCAAAGGAATTTGCAGTTTTCTAGATCTCTATATGCAAGTAAAAAGTTGCTTGTTGTATATGGTAACTCAACTTTGTTCTTTATAAGTCTTATCATCGGTTGATATATTTCGTCCAAGGCATTTTTTGACAAATTTGAGGTTTGTAGAATATAACAAAGCTTAGGAATAAGATATATATTGTTTAAATAAATTAGCTGACTTAGTGTAAGTTTCTTATATCTTAGTACCTTGATGGTCATCTGAACTATCTGCTTAGCCTTATTTTTGATCAATATATTTTGGGCTTTTTCGCTTATCCAAATACCTAGAAATCTCGTAAGTGACTTGCTTTTTTCTGCTTTCACTTTTTCATTTGCTAGAATTATATTCTGATTGTCTAAGCTTTTTGTCAAATCAACTTTGACTTTTTTGGGTTTACACGAATATCGTTAATTGAGTAGAATTCTTCTGCAATTTTTAGCGTCTTTTCTAGCTGTAACTTGTTACTAGCTATCCAAGTTGTGTCATCTGCGTACGCTAAAGCTGCTTGGCGAAACTTTGTTTCTTTGTATATATTCTTACACAGATCTAGTGGCTCTTTGAGAAGTATTGTATAGCCCAGATTTTTGTTGTTTTAAATTCTATGTATTAGTAGGTTATAAAATATATGCCAAACAAGTGGAGACAGAACTTCTCCCTGCTCTATACCATCTGATGCTGTGATACATTTTGTGAGGCCTACTGCTATTAAGATTTGTGTTTTCTGATCTTTGAATAAGTTTATAATAAAATTCATCAATGTGCTTGAAATTTTAATTTTTTCCATTGCAAGCTTGAGTATTTGAAGAGGGACTAAATCAAATGCTTTTTGCATATTTTGGAACAGAAGCCAAAGTTTTTTTTTCTGTTTTTTTGCATCCTCTATAATGCTATTTAAAATAAAAATAGGTTTCAATATAGAGTCACCAGGCAGGCCTGTATAATTTGAACCTTTCAAGATTGAATTTCTTGTTAATATTTCTGAGAGCCGTGTTGCTAAGAACTTTGTTACATATTTACAAAATATTTCTAGTAATGCAATTAGTTTAAGGTAAAGTTCTACTCTGTCAACTTTGGGATTGGGTAAATTTGGCTATGCTTCTATTTACTTGGTATTTTTCTAGTTTTAAGGCAAATTGAGCCGAATTTTCTAAAAAGATCTTGTGTATAACTATTTGCTTGTTTGATAAGCACGTATCCAATCCCTGTTATGCTTGGTGCAGTATTGTTTTTAAGCTCTTTAAGCATCTTGTACCATTCTTCTTCTGAGATATCTTCTTCTAAATTCGTATACCAGAAAGTGTTAATTTCTGCTTGTAGTTTGTAGATTTCCTTCTACTTAGGAGTTAGAGAAGTTATGTTTGGTTTGCTTTTGTTGTACTGGTCTTGAAAAAAAGTATAAGTTTTTGATAGGACATCTTTAGGGTTCGTGTATAATTGAAACTCATTTTCAACCTCCTCTAAAATTCTATTTATTTTAGCCTTCGAGAAGGGCTTGTCCAGTATACTTTTGAGCATTTTACCCTGCTCATTTTGGATCATAAGACAGCGCCAATCTGTAAATTCCTTGATTTTTTTGTTTTTTTGTTTTTCTATTTCTGCTACCCATTTTTCATTGAAGATATAAAGCCAACTCTTGATATCCTGCACCCATTCTTCTAACATCACAGTTTTGTCAAGAGCTATGTTAAAACTATATTTGGTGCTAATTTTGTATAGAAGAGATTTTATTTTCTGAATTCTTTCTTCAGTTATTATAGACTTCACTATTTGATCTTCATTTCCTCTTGCTAGTTTTTTAATTTCTTGACAGATTTTGCTTATATTGACTGTATCTTCATGTAAAGGAGACCTTGATTGTTTTTTTTTAATAAACGTTTATTATTTGATGGAAGGTTTATTTTTTTAAAAGGGATGTTTTGTTTAGCTGCATATAAAATCCCTGTTTCAATTGAAGACTAAATATAATCTAAATCTTGTTGTAATATTTCGTTTGTATTTTTCTCCAGTATATTTAACGAGGCTGTACATTTTTTAAGAAAAGATTGTAGTGAAGTCTTGTAGTCTTCCTAATTTTCAGATGAAGCTTTATCGTAAAGAAACTTTATATAATAACTTTTTTCTTTGTTGACACTCTGGGCCTGATCTAACATTATGTTATTATTTTTTAAGTTTACTAGTATTGTATTGTGATCGCTTTCTGTAATAGATCCATATTCCAGATTTCTGCCGTATATAATGATTTTGCTAAGCCTTCTAAGATCCAGATCTGATCGATACATGTAGCTGTACTACCATTAGACTATGTATAGGCTTGTATGACAGGATTTAAGTGCCGGAAAGAGTTTATAAAATTCTGATTAAGCATCCAAATGTGCAATGGAAGTTTTTTGTATACACATATACTACTGTGACTCTGTTTATCAAGTTCTGGTGTTGTTATATGATTAAAATCTTCTATGATTATTATTTCTGAGTTTCTAGGTCTGTTAATATATGTATTTATAACTTGTTGTTGGATCCTTTTGATTTGCTTTTTATTGTTAGAAGGGAGATACACAACGAGAATATTAATTTTTAGATGATCTATGATTAAAAACAATTTCAGTAAGTATTCGTTATATTTTCTAAGTCCAGCTAAACTTTTTTAAATTTTTTCACTAATTAGAACCCTCATTCCAGAGCCTTTTTTCTTATCAACATTTGCACTTGACTAATAGTCTTTGAATGAGCTCTCTAGGGGGAGTATATATTGGCCTTCCTTTTCTGCTATATTTGTTTCTGTGATTCCTAAAATATCTATATCTTTCTCTTTAGCCCAGTCTATTAAATATAAAATTTTTTGATTGTTCGATTTAAGATCATTAATATTGTGACATGCTAAATTTAGATTGAAATCTAGAGTATTATAGGTTATCTTAAGTGGAGTTTGCCCTGCCAAGCCAATTTGTTCGTTTGTTTTTATTAATGCAACTGGGTGCCCTTAGAAGCGATTAGGAACTGAAGCCTCTTGTTTTTCTTCTATTTTCTGTAATCTGTTTAAAATTTGCTCTAAAATACTATTGTGTATATCGGATACAGATATAAAGATTTGTCTTAGGTTACTAGAGCTCCTATTTCTTGGCTTGATCTTTTCATACATATTTTTATCTTGAGTTAATCTGAATTCTTGAGGTATTTGTTTTTCACTTTGCTCTTTTTTCTCTCCTAATTTAACCCTATTTGATCCAGTTATATATTTGTTTTCAATATTTCTAAAGGGCTTGCAAGTATTGCTTCAGGATCTGAGATTACTATTATCTTTACTGTTTTCCTTATTTTCAGAAGAAATATAAATAGAGTTTCTAGTTCTACTGTTTGATTTGAGAGATGTATGTTTGGCTTGATTCTTTTTCCTTGATGTTTCATTTTCATTCAATGATCTTTTGCCTTTGTTTGTATTTTTTACTTCTCTCTTGTAATAAAATATGTTAGGGATATACTTTCTAGTTAGGTTTTCTGAAGTTTGGTGCCATTCAAGCTTAGTGTTAAAGTAATAGATATTGCAACTTTGGGCTGATATGAGATCTTCTTCTAATTTAAAATATAAGTGAGCTCTTTTTCTTGGGTTACTATTCTGATTTTTTAATATATGAACTGCTTAAACTTTGAATTTTTTGAGTTGGTATAAAAAGAGACTATCGTATACAGTTATTGGTATGTTTGAAATTATACATTTATGATTATTTCTTTCTTTTAATTCGGTGATATCGAACTTTCTAGGCATTGTACGATATGTTTTTCCTTGATCTAAATATACTGACCAACTTTCCTCTAGTAACTTTGTTCTTTGTTCAGAGCTTGGCAAGATTTTAATATAAGCCACCTTAGTTCTGAAGTTTTGTTGCTATGCAAGAACAGAAGCTGTGCCAAAGAATCTAAGATATGTTTTGATAGTTGATGCACTAGTTTCCTTGGGTAGATACCAAATTGTAAAAAAATAAACCAGGTTTTGTAGTTGTTTGTGATAATATATCTTGCTTTTTGGGGCCCAAACTGAATTAAATATATCCTCGTGTTGTTTGAATTTTTTAGTACTTGCTTGTATTATTGCTTTTATATTTGTTTAAGATTTTTTCTCGATAATTTCATTTAAACCATAGTCAAGTGCCTACATTCTTCTTGGACTAAAATATCTTTAACTAGTTCTAAACTATTCTCTGTAATATGCAGATTTAATTCCTATGCTGTGAGGTTACGTTTACGTGGGTTTTCTTGAGGTTCTAATTCTATATTATTTAAAATTGTAGATGTTGCAACAACTTAGACCGTTGGAGTTACTTCCATAGGACATGATTTAATTTTGATTTTAATTTTGTTCTCGTCACTTTGATCCATATTCTGCTTCTTAGAATAACCTGACAGTTTTTTCTCTTTTGTAATTATATTGTTGTATTTTTTTTTTTAAAGATCTTAGTAGAATGTGAAGGTGAAGTTTCTATAGGAATTGGCTTGTATTTAATTTTAATGCTACTGTTTTGCGAGTCAGCATTATTTATATTATTGACCTGCATGTTGGTGTTATAAGTGATATCTAGAAGAATTTTTTCCTCTTCAGTTATGTCTTAATCTCTAACTCTCTTGTATTGAGCATAATTATAGAAATATAAAACGTTGCGGACAATTGCGATAAGATATATTTCACTAGTTCCTAAATATTCTGCAACTTTTCTGTCTGCCTCAAAAATAATGAAGTTTGCTCTTTTTGTATTTCTACTCTTTCTAATTCCAACTTAGTAAAGAAGTTTTTGTACTCAATGAGTTCTAGCATTTTGCACCAAAAACTTTAATCTAATAATAATATCAAAAGCAAAATAAAGCAAATATATTAAATAAAAGACAAAATATTCGAATTTATTAATAATTAAAATATATTTAAATTTTTATAATATTATAAAGTTAAATAAATATCACAGGGGATAAGATAATCTTAGTCATCACATTTGAATATGATTGGCTAATTTCGATAATTATTATTACACAAATTTTTTTAAAAAATAAACAACTCTTTACAAATTTTATTATTTTAATAAAATATAACAAAAATTAATAAAGTTATTAAAGTTTTTATGTATTTATATATAAAATTTAGTGCTGAACATTTTTTATTAAGAGCCAAAGAATAGTTGCATTAATAAAATTTTGAGAAATCTTCAAAAACCTGGTAAAAAAATTAAAAAATATAAATATTTCAAAATTTTATTAATATAACTACCTTTTGGTTCTTAATAAAAAATGCTCATCACTAAATTTTGCATATAATTATATAAAAATTTTATTTTTTCTTTAATAATTATTAAACTATCACTAAAATAAAAAACTTGCCAACTTTTATTTATTTTTTAAAAAATCATGTAACAATAATCATTAAAATTAGCCAATCAAATCTATATGATCTACAAATGCATAGCATAGTGCAATAATTATATTTTTTTATATAATATATAAAAATTAATATCTTTATTATTCGAATTAATTTGATTTAAATTAAATTATACTATTCTAATTTTCTTTTTGCTCATAAATTTAAGTTATATAATACTTACTATTTTATTTATAAATAAAATTCAGTAATAGTCTAATTTTAATTTCTTTAATATTAAATATTTTTAATAATTTTTACATTTCGATTTATTTTTTTTTTAATTATTTTAAACTATTTTAATCTATTTTGAATTATTTTAAATTATTTTGCTTTTATATATTGTAATATATTTTAGTAATTTATCTTGATCTATTTTGAATTATTTTGAAATATTTATATAATATTCTATAATATCTTATGTAATATTGTATAATATCTTATATAATATTTTGTAATTTTATATTTCGCAATATTGTGAAAGTTATTATGTAATATTACAGTGTTCTTACAGGTTATAAATTATTTCGCAATATTATACCTTATTAAATTTGCTAATGTATAGACAATTCACCAGAGAATAACAAAGAATCAAAAAAAGTACCAAAAACAATTCATCAACAAAATGCTGAAGAACAAAAGAAATACTATAAAACAATTTATCAGTAAAATGCTAAAGGATCAGAAAAAATATTATTGAAAAAATTCTAAAAAAAGAAAAAAAAAATAGTATAAAACTATTTAAAGAAGTACCAAAGGCAATTCACTAGCAAAATGCCAAAGAACAAAAGAAATATCACAAAACAATTTACCAGCAAATATCAAAGAACTAAAAGAAATACTACAAACCAACTTACTATAAAATGCTAAAGTACTATAGACAATTTACCAGAGAGCGACGAAGAAGTACCAAAGACAATTTACTAACAAAACACCAAAGAACAAAAGAAATACCACAAGACAATTCACCAGTAAAACATTAAAGAACTAGAAAAAATACTACCGAAGAGAAATTCTAAAAAAAAAAAATAGTATAAAATTACCCAAAGAAGTACCAAAAACAATTCACTAGCAAAATGCCCAAAAACAAAAGAAATATTACAAGACAATTCACAAGCAAATACCAAAGATACTACAAACCAGCTTACTATAAAACACCAAAGTTACTATAGGCAATTTACCAGAGAACAATGAAAAACTAGAAGAAGTATCAAAGCAATTCATCAACAAAATGCTGAAAAACAAAAGAAATACCACAAGACAATTTACTAGTAAAATGCTAAAGGACTAGAAAAAATACCACAAGAGAAAAATTTTTTTTAAAAAAAAGAAAGTGTAGTATAAAACTACCCAAAGAAGTGCTAAAACAATTTACTAGCAGAATACCAAAGAACAAAAGAAATACTACAAGACAATTTATTAGCAAATGCCAAAGAACTAGAAGAAATACCACAGACAATTCACCAGAGAACAATGAAAAACCAGAAGTACCAAAGACAATTCACCAACAAAATACTAAAAAACAAGAAATACTACAAAAACAATTCACCAGTAAAATGCCAAAGAACTAGAAAAATACTACTAAAAAGAAATTTTATAAAAAAAAAGAAAAAAGTAGTATAAAACTACCCAAAGAAGTACTAAAAACAATTCACTAGCAAAACACCAAAGAATAAAAGAAATACCAAGACAATTTATTAGCAAATGCCAAGTATTAAAAGAAATGCTACAAACTAACTTATCAAAAAATGCAAAGAACTAAAAGAAATATTATAAAGCAATTTCACCAAAAAATCAGTACTAGCAAAATGATAAAGACCAAAAAAAATACTGCAAGACATTTTACCAAAGAACAAAACTATCCCTTAAATTGTAACACAGGCAAATTTGCCTGCGAAGATTTTTACTAATTTTTTTAATATTTAAATTTTTTA